>PVLA01019419.1:0-12311 GCA_004027455.1 Hydrochoerus hydrochaeris
TTAATCATTTTATTGCTTTGGTTTTGTTTCCTATTTGATTTATTTCTGTATTTTATTTTTTATTCTAGCATAAATTATGCATGAAAATGTTATGAAGAATAGATTTGGTGGAAGTTTGAAGACTGCAAACAGCCTCGTAAACTACACCTAAACCAAGAAATAAGAGAATTTCCTTCCTTCTCTCCAGCACAATCCCTGTGCCTCATTCATAAAAATTCCAACCACAAGTAACCATGTTTCTGCTCTATTTCACTGTGGATTAGTTTGCCTATTTTAGAATTTTGTATTATGGGCAGTCAACTTAGGTCATTTTAGTTCTGACTACTGTGTGACACATAATATCCTTGATGCTTATTTCATTGTTATAAGTATTAGTGGTTCAGTCCACTTTATAGATGACTAATATTCTATTACATTTTATATCATAATCAATTTAATCTCATAGACATTTTCTCTATTTTATTGCTATTATAAGTAAGTGTACTTTGAGTATTCTCATACAAATCTCTTCATGTACTTACGTTTTCAATTCTTTTGGGTAAATGAGCAGACATAGAGGTCATGGTAGATTTATGTTTGGTTTTAGAAGAATCTGCTGAATTTATTGCCCAGTTTAACTTCAGTCTCATAATGCATCAGAGTATGATTGTTTCTCTTGATTAGTTTTATATTTAAATATTTTTAGAATCACAGAAACTAAAAACTAACATAGCTTTTTCTTGCACATTCAGTTTTCTCCACTGTTAACAGTTATATTGTTGTACTATGCACTGCTGAAAATTGATAACTTCATGTTTATTTATTATTATACATTACTGTGCAGACATAACTCATCGATTTTTGTGAGCACTTGTGAGAGTGTGTGTGTATAATTCCTTGAAAATCTGCCACCACCATGAGTAAGTTAACTGTCACTCTCATTCACATGGAAATGTTCTGTCTCCCACAAAACCCTCCCTGCACCCACTTTCCCACCAATAAACCTTTGGAATCACTGATCTCATAAACAACTGTGTAATGTTACCAGTCAAGAATGGAATTTAAGTTAAGTTTTGTATTATGTCATCCTTGCTGATGACTTGTTTCACTACTGTCCTCAAGTGTCATGAAATTTGCTGTTTGAAGCAGAGATGCTCCTTCTCAGTGCCTAGGATTTGTCCCTGGTGTGGGTGTTGCACAGTGTATCTGCCCATTCACCCGGGAGCATAAAGTCTTGCAGATCCACCATGTGTTGCTTATATCTCTTACCATTTTACTGCTGCTTAGTGATGCATTATCTGAATATTCCTCAGTTTGTGTTTCATTCACCAGGTAATGGATATTTGGATTGTTTATATTTTAGCAGCACGGGGCTATTACAGATAAGATGGACCTAAGCCCACAGTCTTCAGTGCAATAAATCAGACACATGTATAAATATTGCATTATCTCTGTGGTGTGAGAAATTGCAAGTATAAATAAGAAGCAAGATGTATAACAGACACTGTGAGATAGGAAGAAAATGTTCAAAAGGAAAGGGAATTGGGGAGTGTAAAGGAAAAGAAGCTGGATAATATGGAAACAAAGCTTTGTAAATACAGAGGAGAAGAGGAATTGAAGAAATGGGAGGGAAATGGCAAAAAGAAGAGCTAAGATGTGTCATGCACAGGTGCAAACTCCCTGTCATAAATATGATCATTATGTGTGTATAAATTACACCACTAAATTGTATTAAATTGCTAAAAGCAAACTCCTGGTGTATGGAGATGATTTCATTTTTAATAAACATCTAGGAGTGGAATTTCAATTTTTCTTTTAAAAAGAAAAAATAAAAATAACAATAAAACAGTTTAAAAGCAGGTTAGTAGGAGTGTTATCAAGATTAATACATTGTGTATTGATATCTTCATAGCAGTTATTCAGATTACAAGATTCAGGCATGCTATCTTGTCCAAACAATATTAGTACAAATCTTCCTTTTCAATGACCTAAGAGAAACTAGTTGTATAACTCTCTTAACTATTTTGTGTACAAATGTATTTTCCACTTTCTTCCTTTCCCCTGTCACAGTTTGTCTTTTCTTTTGAATATTTTCCCCTCAATTTGCAGTATCTATTGTACATTTTGGAGTCTATTTACTCATTTATTTCCTCACACTAGCAAGACAATATGATGTTTACACATAATAGTCTGATTTATTTCACTTATGAGAATGGCATCAAGTTGCATCCATTTAGCTATAAAATTCTCAAGTTTATCCTTCTTTGTGGCTGAGTAGTACTCCATATACATTTTAAAAAGCACATCTTTTTTTTCCTTTCCTTGGTTAATGGGCACTTGGGTTATTTCCAAGATTTATCTATTACAAATTGTGCTGTTCAAAAACATGGCTGCACAAATGTCACTGTGGTATGATGTTTTCAATTCTGGAAAGATACCCATAAGAGGAATAACTGGGTCAAAAGGGACCTCCTATCCTAATTTTTTTTTGTGGAATCTCCACTCTGATTTCTACAGTGGCTACACCAGTCTATACTCCCACTAACAGTGGAGAAGTGTTTCTTTTCCCCACAGCCCCACTAAGTGCATTAGTTATCAGTTGATTTTTGATAATAGTCACTCTCTCTAGAGTGAAATGGCATCTCAGTGTTGTTTTAATTTGCATCTCTTCAATGACCAGTGATGTTGAACATTTTTTCATGTATTTATTTGCCATTTGTATTTCTTCATCTGAGAAGTTCACGATCATCTTAGATCCCATTTTTGAACTGGATCTTTCAATGGGGGGGTCTGATTTTTTTCAATTCTTTAGATGTTCTAGATGCAAATCCTTTATTTGAGGGAAAGCTGACTGTAATTTTTCCCACTCTGTGAGTTGTTTTTTCACTATGTTGGTGATTTCTTTTATTATGCAAAATGTTTTTAATAAAGCGAGATCCCATTTGTTCATTCTGTTTAGTATTTCCTTTGCAGTCTGGGTTTTCTTCACGAATCTTCTGCCTGCATCTATGTCTTCAAGATTTCTATCTACCTTCTAATAAATTTTTTCTGTTTTAATATTTAGTTCTTGATTCATTTTGATGTTAGTTTAGTGCATGGTGATAGACATGGGTCTGGTTTTAGTCTTTGGCATATGGAAAGCCAGTTTTTGCAGCACCATTTATGAAGGTTTTTCTCCAATGAACATGTTTGGTTCCTTTGTCAAAGATAAGGTAACTGAGTGTGTTTGTAGTTATGTCTGGAACTTCTAATCTGCTCTACTGAGCCCCAGGCCTGTTTTGTTTGTTTGCTTGTTTTTGCCAGTACCATACTGATTTTATTACATTAGCTTTGTAGTAAAATTTCAGGTCTGGTAATGTGATACCCCCAGTTTTGCCTATGTTGCCCAGAATTTCTTTTGCTAGGTGTCTTCTGGTTCCAAATGACATTTAAGAATATTTTTCTCTAAATGTGTGAGGTGTGCTAATGATATTTTGACTGGGATTGTATCATATCTGTATAGCAGTTTGGGAGTATGGCCATTTTCACTACATGTTGGTTCTTCCTGCCCAAGAGCAAGGGATATCTTTCCATTTTTTTAATATTCCCTTTGATCTAGAAGTGGAATTTCTGTTCCTTATGTAAGATCATTTAAAAAGAAACTGCTAAGAGATTTCCCAATGGGGTCATGAAAATTTGCACCCTACTAGCAATATGTAAATCCTCTTTTTTTAAAAGTTTTATTTTAAAGAGAGTAAAATTAAACAGAAAAACAAGACAAAACAAAACAGATCATAAGAAAACAATGTAAGAGACACAGATTTCAAAGCAAGACAACCAGACATATTCACTGTCTATCACATTGTGTCTTATTTTCTTCCAAATAGTTGTCCATATCTTTGCATACAATGAATTCATACAAAACAGAAAAGTATAAAACTGATCAGAACAGGATGATGAAGGCATTTTAGGTCTCCATGACCAGACAATAGGGAAGTCAACAATGGCTGCCATAATGTCTCTCATTCTCTTCAAAATAGCTGTCCATACCTGCCCATATAGTGAAATTAATCAAAACAAAACAGACTGAAATCACTCTGAACAAAGAATAACAGTATTGCTGGATTTCACATCATGACATTACAAAATCAACACTGGGTACCTTAGTGTCTTTTTCTTCAAAGTAGCTGTTAGTTTCACCGTGCATTATATAATCAATTCTCATAAACTGTTTAGAAGTTCTATGCATGCATGAGTCTCTACATATATACCTATTCTTTCTGTGTTAGAAGAAAAAACAAAACAAAACAAGACAAAACAAAGCAAATTCCTAGAAAAACATGAAATGAAAAAGACATATAAATAACAATAACAAAGAGCCCAGAACATTGAAAATATAGGCCTTCAAAACAAGGTGGTATGAGTGTAACAAGGATTGTGATTTTACATAATGATCTTCAAGAGATCCTCAGATCACCATATAATAATATGCACAATTATTCCAATCCTATGAATGTTAACTATTTTGTTCCAAGAGATTATAGAATTTGTAGCACAATTGTCTTAGCTATTCTAAGTGTGTTTATATAATTTTAGATATTTTTTCTTTTCCATTCCTTTTTCTTTTTCCTCATTTTCCCTGAGGTATTATTTTTCTCCTTTAAGCAGATTCTTGTCCTTTCACTGTGTTTATTGAGTTTTTCGTATCTTATGTACTCTTATCATTTCTTACACTAAGGAGACTATACAGTATTTACACTTGTGAGTTTGATTTATTTTGCTTATGAGTATGGTCTCAAGTTGCATCCATTTATTTATAAATATCTCAATTTGATCATTCTTTATAGCTGAGTAGTACTCCATTGTATAAATATACCACAACTTTTTTATCCATTCCTCAGTTGATGGGCACTTAGGTTGTTTCCAAGATCTGGCTGTTACAAATAGTGCTGCTATAAACATGGGTGCACATATATCACTGTGATATGATGTTTTGAGTTCTTCTGGGAATGTGCCCAGAAGTGGAATAGCTGGGTCGAATGGGACTTCCAATCTCAGCTTTTTGAAGAACCTCCACACTGACCTCCACAGCGATTGCACCAGTCTACACTCCCACCAACAGTGCAGAAGAGTTCCTTTTTCCCCACAGCCTCTCCAGCATTTGTTGTTGGTAGTTATCTTGATCCTGGCCATTCTTTCTGGAGTGAGATGGAATCTCAGTTCTGTTATAATTTGCATTTCTCTAAACACCAGTGATGCTGAACACTTTTTCATGTATTTATTTGCCATTTGTATTTCTTCATCTGAGAATTGTGTATTCATCTCAGATGCCCATTTTTGGAATGGGTCTTTGAATTTCAGGGATCTGATTTTTTAAATTCTTTATTTGTTCTGGACAGAAGTCCTTTTTCTGAGGAACAGTTGGCTAAGATTTTTTTTTCCCAATTTATGTTTTTTTTTTCACTATGCAGGAGATTTCTTTTGACATGCAAATACTCTTTAATAGAACTTGATCCCAGTTGTTGATTCTGTGAAGTATTTCTTGTGCAGTTTGATTCTTATTCATGAATTCTATCCCTATGTCTTCAAGATTTCTACCTACTTTGTCTTCCAACAAATCTAGTGTTTATGTTTTAATATTTAGATCCTTGATCCATTTAAACTTTAGTTTAGTACATGGTGATAGGCATGGGTCTATTTTTAGTTTTTGGCATATGGAGAGCCAATTTTCCAAGACCATTTATTGAAGAAACTATTTTTCTTCCAGTGGACATGATTGGCCCTTTTATCAAAGATAAGGTGGCTGAGTGTGTTTGCAGTTGTAGTTGTGTCTTCTAATCTGTTCCGTTGATCTTCAGGTCTGTTTTTATTCCAGTATCATGCAGATTTTATTAAAACAGCTTTGTAGTAAAACTTCAAGTCAGGGATTGTGATGCCTCCTGCCTTGCCTTTGTTGCTTAGAACTGCCTTGCTATTCTAGGTCTCTTCTGGTTCCAGATGAATTTAGAAGTGGTTTCTCTAGATCTGTGAGGTATGTTAGTGGTATTTTCATTGGGATTGCATTAAATCTGTATAAAAATTTTGGCTATTTTTACAAAGTTTTTTCTTCCTATTCATGAACAAGGGATGTCTTTCCATTTTCTGAGGTCCTCTTTGATTTCTTTCTTCACAGTATTATAATTTTCCATGAATGGATCTTTTGCTAATAATATTAGCAAAATTAGATAATTCCTAAGTGTTCATTTTCTTGGATCCTATTGTAAAGGGTGTGGCTTCTCTCTCAGTGGTTTTGTTGTTAATGTATAGGAATGCTATTGATTTTTGAGTGTTAACTTTATATCCAGCTACATTACTGAATTTATTTATTATGCCTATGAGTCTTTCAATGTAGTTTTGGGGGTCTTCTATGTAGAGTATCATGTCAGCTGCAAATAATGATAATTTAACTTCTCCTTTAGCCATCCTTACTACTTTTATTTCTCTCTCTTGACTAATTGCTCTGGCTAGTATTTCTAGTACTGTGTTGTATAGGAGTGGTGATAATGCACATCCTAGTCTTGTTACTGATTTTAGGGTAAAGGCTATAATTTTTTGGCCATTTGATATGATGCTGCCTGTTGGTTTGTCATAGACGGATTTTATTGTATAGAGGTAAAGACCATCTATTCAAATTTTCTGTAAGGTTTTTATCATGAATATGTGTTGGATCTTATCAAAAGCTTTTTCTGCATCTGTAGAAATGATCATGTGATTCTTATTTTTGGCTGTATTGATATGGTGGATTACATTTATTGATTTGCATATTGTGAACTATTTCTGCATGCCTGGGATGAATCCCACTTGGTCATGGTGTATAATCTTCTTGATGATTTTCTGCATTCTGTTTGCCAAAATTTTATTGAGAATTTTTGCATCTATATTTATTTTTAATATAGATTCTCTTTTTTAGTTGGGTCTTTCTCAGGTTTTTGTGTTAGAGTAATGTTTGCTTGCAGGAATGCATTAGGGAGAATTTTTTCCCTTTCAGTTTCATCTAAGAGTTTGAGGAGTGTTGGCATTAAGTCTTCTTTGAATTTCTTATAGAATTTTGCAGTGAATCCATCTAGTCCTGGGCTTCTCTTTGTTGGTAGGGATTTAATTACATTTTCAATTTGATTACTAGAAATTAGGTCATTCAATACTTTTACATCTTCTTGACCCATCCTTGGTAATCATATATTTCTAGAAATCTGTCCATTTCTTCTGTGTTATCAAGCCTATGAGAGTAAAGGTTTTCAAAATAGGTATTGGTGATCTTCTGTATTTCCACAGGGTCTCTAGTGATTTCACCATTTTCATTCCTTATTGCATGAATTTTAGTTTTTTCTTTCTTTTTTAAAATAAGCTTAGCTACAGGCTTGTCAATTTTATTTATTCTTTCAAAGAACCAACTTTTTGATCCATTGATTCTTTCTATTGTTTTCTTATCCCTATTGCATTGATTTCTGCTCTGAACTTTATAATTTCCTCCCTTCTTTTGGCTTTGGGTTTGGCTTGCTCTTCTTTTTCTAGATGCTTGAGGTGTAGCATCAGGTTATTTATTTGTGTTCATTCTGCTTTCCTGATGTGTGAGTTCAGCGCAATGAATTTTCCTCTGAGGATTGCTTTCATTGCATCCCACAGGTTCCATTAAGATGTATTTGTATTTTCATTTGCCTATAAATATTGTTTAATATCCTCTTTAATTCCCCCTGTGACTCACTGATTGCTCAGGAGTGTGTTATTCAATTTCCATGTGTTTGTGGGGTTTTTGCAGTTTCTTTTGTATTAATTTCTAGTTTCATGGCACTATGATCCAGTAACAAGCATTGGATAATTTCAATTCTTTTTCATTTATTTAAGCATGTTTTGTGAGCTAATGTGTGATCTATTGTAGAGAACATTCCATGCACTTCTGAGAAGAATGTATATTCTGATGTTGTTGGGTGAACACTCTGTATACGTCTACTAAGTCCATTTGTTCATAGGTGTGATTCAGTTCTGGTATTTCTTTGCTGATTTTCTGTCCCTTTGTGTCAATGGCCTGTTAATGTCTCCTGTTATAATTGTGTTATTGCTTATTTGATTTGTCATTTCTGTTAATATTTGTTTTGTATAGCTGGATGCTCCCAAATTTGGTGCATAGATATTTAAGATTGTTACCCTTCCTCTTGAAGTTTTCCCCTAACTAGTATGTAGTGGGCTTCTTTGTCTCTCTGGATCATTCTTGGTTTAAAGTTCATATTGTCTGCAAACAGAATAGCTACTTCTGCTTTTTTGGGGGGGATCCTGTTGCATTGAGGATTGTTTTCTATCCTTTGACTTTCAGTCTATGAGTTTCCTTTTGGCTTTACTGGAGAAGAGCATTTCTCTTCCTTCTAGTGTGTGAATGCACACATAGCTGCTTCAAGCTGTTCTTCCTATGTCCATTTACATTTCTAACAAATAGTCATTTATACAGCTCTGCTATAAAGGAAGCCCATCCTCTTAATTTCTTCACTCTGGAAGACTTGAAATGTAAGTCAGGACAGACAGCATTGCCTGGTGACTGGATATATGTGGATTTGCTTTAAGCTCCAGAATTGAAAGCAGTTTTTCAGCCTTAGCACTGAGTATTCTCCAGATACGTGACAATTAACATTTAAAGGCTTTGTTTCATTTATTCATGAGTCACCGACTGACTAAGCCTTGAAAATGAACTTTAAATAACTAAGACTCTGTCTTCCTCAATGGATATGTGCCTTTCACTTACAAACTTATATTGTCTAATTCTAAAACTGTATTTAAAATTCTGTAAATTCCCCCAAAGGGACTTCACAGTTAAATTTTGCAAACAACTGCTCACAGTTACATGTAAGACGTTCTTCCACTCAAACGTCTTTTCTGAAACACCAACGGTTGAAGAACCTGGACCAGTCAATGTGTTGCCTCAGGGTGACTGTCTGCTAGCTTAGCCTGAGCAGAAACACCTGGAGAAGATGACAGAGGAGGGAGACAGAAGAGTCCTGTGACACTGAAGAGGTGACTTAACATGAAGCACAGCCAAGTGCATCAAATAGGTTTCTCTCCAGAGCGGCCTTCTAGGGATTTGGACAACCCTTGGGGAAGAGCTAAGCACCCTTCAAAGGCAGGAAATTTATCACACATTGAGGTAGGACAGGAGAAATAAAGATAGATAGAAAAGAGACAAAGAAAAATCATAATTTTTTAAAAAATTGTACATTTAAGAAGACTGCAGTTTCCAAGACATGGTCAGAATTACCCAAAGTTACCCACATTGGCAATTCCTTGGTTAATTTCTGCCTCTTTCCTTCTAGACCCAGGATCCCCAATACTCCTTAGGGAGACTGTAAGTCCATGAAAAGA
Organism: Hydrochoerus hydrochaeris; assembly: GCA_004027455.1. NCBI lineage: Eukaryota > Metazoa > Chordata > Mammalia > Rodentia > Hydrochaeridae > Hydrochoerus > Hydrochoerus hydrochaeris. The sequence continues at coordinate 9,343 of PVLA01019419.1, forward strand.
CTTTAGGCTGAGAAAGTAAAGAACAGAATCCTGATGATAAGATAAACAAACAGATTGAGATAATAGAAACACTGCTTAAAATACCATTCTAAAAAACTCCTTCACCTGTAAAATGAGCCATTGTGCTTTAAGGGCTGGGCCATCTTTTCCATATGTTTCCATCTGGAGAGAAACATAAATGTTCCCAGTTCCAAAAGTAATATCCCTCTCTCTTGAGGGCCCATGCTTTGTTTATATGAGTGTGTACTTTAAAATTCTGCCTAACAACATTTTTATGCCTCTTCCTGACATTTCTTGAAAATTGTTTTTCTGTGATGTCAGTCAATGAACCTGCAAATTGATTCTAGAGCTAGGATAGATTCTGGTTCCTCATGTCTGTACTGTGAAAATTTTAGGATCCTGTCCAGTGACATTGCTCTTGGCAAAGCTGCTACATGAGGTAAAGATGCACTGAGACCTTGATTCTTTTTTTTTTAATTTTAAAGGAAGTAGAAATACAACAGAACAAGACAGAACAAAGCCAACTGAGTTAGTGCAGCAAATTTGGTACAGAACTTCACAGCAGGTTACCTGAATAACAGTAATAGGTACTGTAGTATATCTCAATATCTTCATAATAGTTGTCTAGTCAATTAGGTATAGAAAAATCAAACCAAAGACAGAACATTATAAAATCAATCAAAAGAGAATATTGACTAGAGTAAAGCAATTAATCATAATGAAACAAAAGTGAAAACAACACATACTTTCAAAGAGAAGATAGAGGAAACCCCCCATATTTGCTATGTTGTATAGAGTCATCCTCCCAAGAGATGCTCAGACCTCTGTCCCCAGTTGCTAATGGGAGGTTTGGGGGTGTTTGATTCCAAGCCCAAACAATGATAGGCTGACAGGAGACACTACTGGATCTCTTCCTGGCTCATGCCGGAGGGAGGCACTTACCAAGAGGGCAGCGGGTGAATTGCTTCTTTGTGCAGGCTCCTTTGTTCCAGCATGGCCGTGGCTGGGTCTTGGGGGGCAGCTCTCGAGACCTTGATTCTTAAATCTAACAAAAAGCTTTTCATGTTTTTTCTTTCCCACTTCCCCAGTTCCTTGACCTCTGCAACATATCCTTTAGTTTTATCTTTTCAGCTGTTAGAGTTCTGAGTAGAAAATCAGGGCCCATATTTGAAAGCCCTGGAGATAAGGGGTGCCAGCTCCCTCTAATCAGAAATAAGAGGAAGTCTGGTGCTGTGCACAGGACAGGTTTCCTTCAGGTCGCTGTGCCCCATTCCAGGTCAGATGGAGCTAAAACTTGCTCACCAGGGAGACACAAATAGGGACCAATCCGGTGTCTCCAGCAAGTGCGGGAAGCCTGGTCCTGAGATCCAATTGAGAGAATGGACTCAGGGTGACATTTTGGGAAGCTAAATCTTCACCTCATTCAGATCCTCAGGTCCTAAAACTTTAGATAAAATCAAATCCTCTAATCTGCTCCCTTAGTCAGTCTCTCTCTCTCTCTCTCTCTCTCTCTCTCTCTCTCTCTTTCTGGCTCTCAGAACTGAAGGGCATGAGCTCATTCTGCCTGACCTCATCCCCTTTTGGGGGGGCTTGAAACACGTCCCAAACTGTGCTGATGCACGTGGGTATCCAGGGGACAACTCACACTCTCCTCAGGACCTGGCAGAGGTATATACTCAAACCAAGAAAGAGGGCACTGATGTTCTCTTCCTCTCTCCCCTAAAACCCTAATACCCAGTTTATCCACAAGATGAAGCTCACAGTGTCTTTCTGTGATGCATTTTACAATTCACTGAGCAGATTTCATAGCCTGTTATGAGTCTTACTATTAGTAAGAAATTAATGCACTGCGGTATTACAGTGGGAGCTTGGGAGTCAGAGTCTCCTGCTTCTCTATACCCCAAATCACCCGATCTATTTAATTTACCATTTTCACATCTCATAGCATAATGAATCAGCACCCTGCTAGTCCTCCTGGGTCCTCTCCCACATGGTTACTGCCCTCAGAATTACACTGCCTGGTTGAACAAAGGCGGCTCCTTTGAGAAAGGTTTCACTGTAGTCTAACATGTGAACACTAGAGGGCAACAAGGAGGCGAGCTTGACTGTCTCAAAATGCTTTATCGGGGCACCAGCTGGCAGCGTTTTAGCCAGAGCTGCTTCAGTTCTGGACACACAAGGCTAGAACTGTATTCTCAGAGAAGAGGAATAGACACAGCTGGGTAAAGACTTCGAAAGCTGGTGACGGCTGAGTGAGGACATAGAGAAAGCGCAGAGATGAGCATCCAGACACTGGGGAAAGAATCCCAGGCAGGGCAAAGACAAGGGACAAAGGTCCTGATTGGGAGCGTGACAACAGTGTCTCAGGACTAGATTTCCCTCCAGCTCCTGCCACTCACCAACATGGCGTGGTAGGAAAGATTTGCAATGCGTTCAGCACTCCTATTGGTTAGTGGTGGTTTTTAAATGCACTGAGCCTTGGTCAGTTTGTACCTCAGTTTGGTACCTTTTTCCTCGGCCCCAGTGAATCCCAGTAATGTCACCATAACAGAGACATCAGCAACCCTGCTGTGAGGTCGTTGCTTCTCCATAACCAGAACTCTGCACTTTAGGAACCTCCAGATGCTGGACACGAGCTCACATGAGTCAGAGATGCTCTTCAGCACTAGGGAAAGCACTGCCTCATTTCCCAGCACTGTAACTGAAGACAACAAAACCTACGTCTCGGTGTGTAAACTAGGTGAGTCTGAAATGTGTCATCCCAGGCCTCACATTCTGTAAACTAGCAAATATCAGGTTTCATTTTCTTGGTAAAGTTTTCATTTTCTTCAGTATTAAGTGCCTTTAAATGTATTTGCTAATAAGTATTTTAAATCTGAAGTGGTAACTTTTGCAGAATGTTGACTGATGGTTATTTTTCTTAGTAATTTTATAAAATCTGTGTATATTCTGCGTAATTCCTTTTTCAG
>PVLA01019420.1:0-12312 GCA_004027455.1 Hydrochoerus hydrochaeris
GGCAAATACACAACATCAAACATGGCTTCAATGGACATTAAGAGATATCTTTGGGACCTTGTAGATAAGCTCAAAACTGAAATATTAAATCAGGTAAAGCAAGATATGAGTACAGTAATAAAAGAAATGCTCTCAGGAAACATCTCTCAGGATGATACAGACAGAAGAAGGGAGAAACACAAAAAAAGGAGAGAAACATTCCATAAAGAATATAAAGAAAATATAGAATACATGAAGCAGATTCAGAGTGACTACCAGGAAATTAAAAACTCCATTGAAAGCTGGAAAAACTCCTTAAAAGAAACTAAGGATAGACTATCAAAACTTGAAGACAAGTTGGCAGTGTGTGATCATGAAAGGAAAGATCTCTTAAAAATAGCAAGGAAACAGGCAGTAACAATACAAAGGCTAGAAGATGACAAGAGAATCTAAAATTTAAGAATAAGAAACATGAATGAAGAAGCAGGAATACATACAGGTGAATTACAAAAGCTATTCACGGAAATAATTAAGGAAAACTTCCCAAGCATGGGAAAAATTACATTCATAAGTGTTGAAATTTGGGACCAATATTCTGGCATAATACAAACATCTTCCTCTCCAAACAAGACTCCACATTCATAATAGAGGATACTCCTCTTAAGAAGGCACAGTAGCTGAGAGGAAAGTAATTGGTACATTTAAAGGAAATAGAAGATACTTCCTGATAGTGATTCATGTTGGAAATGAGTTATGGCAGATTCACAAGAGAAAATGACCCATATGTGAGATTTTATAATTCTATTAAACAAATCTCTAGACTCTGGAAAGTAAGAGATTTTATTAGAGGAGACTAAATAAGGCCATACTAGCAAATAAAAAGCAAAATTAATTCCATACTACTTATATTGGATTTGTGGGGAAGATATGGAATTTGCTTGGAAAAGTGTCTTGAGGTTATAACGAAGAATGAAGTCAGGGCCCAAGTTAGTTTTAGTAGGCCATAAAACACTTTGTATTCTGGAATGGAGTGGCATTATGTGTTTGCTACAAATTTCAGTAAGCTTGCTTCCAAAATTTTTTTCCTAATTTTTTTCACATTCAGTGAAGAATAGAAATCATTGAGAACTGAGAGGATGAAGGAATTACAAGAAAACGTAAACAAATAAAGCAGGTAGGTCCCAGCCACATATATGCTGGAGGGATGTGGGAAGAGTTATTAAGAAAATATCTTAATCCCCAATTTATTAAATAATAATAACCTTAGAGTTAGTTGGGAATAGCAAATGTGATGAAAAGCAGGGGTCATATTAGAAGGCTGGAGTTTTGCCATATGCTAAACTAAAGAAAGTGCAGCGCTCTATCCAGTAGGTGACGCTTAAACACCTCATGCCTGGTACAACATCACAAGTAATAACTTTGATGCACAAGAGGAAACTGGATGTACAGTAGAATTAAGTACTATGTCAAGCCATGAAAGCCTGGTGTGACTCTCTGGCAGGCTTAACTTTTTAAGAGGTAGGGTATATTGGCATTCGTTCCCCTTTGAATATTCCCCCTCACTCTGACCACACTTCCTCACCCTCCTTGGGCTTTTTGTAACCCTTCTGGAAGTCCTCTTAAGTGAGTGTCTTTAGTTGCACTGTCATGGCTGCCTTGATGTCCTGAATTGATAAAAATGTTCACCTTTCATGATCGCTTTGACTCTGGGGAATAGTCAGCAGTTCTAATGGTGCCCAGTCTGGTGAATAAAGTAGATGAAGACACAGGCCTATGTTTCTAGGAGCCTGCCTTTCCACTGATGGCACTTGGCAGCAGCATTCACCACATTTTTAATTAAGTCTTGTAAAAGCGTTCAGGAAAGAGGACTTCAGAACTGCTTCAGAAGGTGGCAAGATCCAGGCTTGATGGGGCATGCCTGTAATCTCAGCACTTAGGAAGCTGAGGCAGGAGAACTGCTGTGAGTTTGAGGCAGCTTGTGCTACATAGTGAGCTCAACACCAGGCTGAACTACATAGGGAGACCCTGTCACAACAAAACAAAACAAACAACAGACAAACAAAGTGCCAAGAATGACAGGCTAGACCAGGGATACAGCTCAGCAGCACAGCACCTGCCTGGCGAGTGCAAGGCCCTGAGTTCAATTCCACAAAAAACAAAATAAATAAAACGAATGACAGGATAAGTGTGTTTGAAGCAAGGGTGAATATGTTGAGAGGGAGGAATGGCAATGTGTCTTTTACCGTGATATGTATTTTAATTTAAGCAGTCACCATATAGTTTGCTCACGCCTCATAAATAGCACTTAGAGCCACAGAACTGGGAGTGATCACTCTGCAGTGTCAGGAGGCGAGGGTGAGGGTGGCTGGGAGCCAAGTTAAGGGATAGTGTCAAGGATAAAAGAATAATTTGGCAGGAGTTGCTGACTGGTCAAGTCGGGACTGAAAACTCACGGAGAGATCCAGCAACTTAGAGTCCCTGGGAGACAAGGCAGCAGTTTCAATGGGTGGTAGGAGGGAAGCTACCAGAGTCAGTGCAATGGAGAAGGTGAGGAAATAAACTGGAGGCAGCTGGTAGCAGCCGTTCTTTTGAGTTTTGCTCAAGGGTAGGACCTCTGCAGTGAGCGGCAGCCACAGGGCAGGTAAGGAGCACAGGATCACTGGAGGCCAATAAATCAGGGACCAGAGAGGCCTCACCCTTGTGAGTGCAGAGTGGAGAGGGAGCCAAGGGCCAGTCCCTTTGGTCCGTTAGTTCGTTCCAGGAAGCAAGGGGAGTGACGGGGAGGGACCGTGGGGCCGGGGAGCCTTAGGGGGAGCCTTAGCCAGTGGTGGAGTCTGACAGCCTGAGGGTCAGAGCTGAGAGTGCAGAGGAAAGAGGGAGGGACAAAGGTGTCTTGGGGCAGGTCTGGGGCCTGAGCTGAGTGGGAGGGTCGGTAGCAGAAGAGCCAGAGCCCTAGGGGAATCCAAGTTTCAGTGAGAGGCATGAAAGAAACTTCCAGAGGAGGAGGAGGAAGAGGAAGAAGAGGAGGAGGAGGAAGAGGAGGGAGGAGGAGAGTGGTGGAGGGCAGGGAGGTAGAGTTGCAGAAGTCAGAGAGGGGAGGGAGATGCAGGCAGAAAAGGGACTGTCAGCAACTCCTTGGAGTTAAAGAGAACGTGGAGTGACCTGGAGAACCACGTTTCCGGCAACGGCTCACAGAGTTAGGGCTGAAGGGTGGGGTGCGACAGCCGGGCTCAGACCCTGAGCTGCGGGCCTTGCGGTGCGCGAGGTCCTGGAGCTGATGGTGCGGGGTCCTGAGCCCTGGTCCCGAGGGTGGTGCTTCTGGGGTCCTTTGACATGAACTGAGGGGTGTGGGTTGAGTCTGAGACCGGAGAGGGGACTACAATCTTCCCCTGTTCTCTGCATCCACCTGAAGGACCCTGAGCTGGCTGTGGGGAGGCGGAGGAGGCCGCAGGCCTGGAAGGTCCATTCTATGGAAACCCAGCAGGGCAGGCTTGGGGCCGTTGGTCTATTTTAAGGTATGAGAAGGACCAAGTCCATTTTTTCTACCCTTGAGAAGACCTAAGCATGTTGTTAGGTAAGTAACAGGTCAGAGTTCAGCGAGGAATTTCAGACTACATTAAAATTTCGGTCTTATAATTGGGGAGGCTCCAAGATTTTGCACACCTAAAACCCTGATAAATGTCCTAGAAGACATTTGGCATGAACAAAATATTTCCCTAAAAAAATCACTTCTTCCATGTATGTCCTCTGCATTTTGATAAACTTCTTGAAAGTGTAGCACTTCTAATGAACTCTTAGGAGCTTTCTCAGATTACCTCCACAGGGGATCGGAACAAGATGAGAAACAATTATTTTGATTTGAGTGCATTCTTGAAGAGTTGAAGAGCAAGGCAAATGGAACACCATTCATGCATTTTCCATTTAATAGCAAATGTAAAAGGCTGTTAGTTATGGTCTTAGTAAGAGCTATTTCTCCTTTTTAAAAAATTTTCAGGTTACTTCACATAGAGTAAAATGCAGGGTTCCTAAATGTAGTTTGATGAGTTCTGACATATATATGCACTCATGTATATATACAAATATATGTCAAATCAAGACAGAAAATTTCCATCAAAATCTGAAAGTTTCTTGAGCCTTTTCCACTCAGTCACTATAGATTTGCTCAGCCTGCTCTTGAGCCTCATACTAACAGACTCACACAATTAAGTAGAACTTTAGGGCCAGGTGTGGTGGTGCACACTTGTAATCCTAGCACTTGGAAGACCGAGGCAGGAGGATCTCTTGTGAGTTTGGGATATTATTCAAGGCCAGCCTGGACTATCTAGCAAGCCTCTGTCTCAAAAACTCAAAACAAACAAAACAAAACAAAATGCTTTTATGTCTGGATTATTTTGTTTCTTTTTTTAAAACTGATGAGTAATGTTCCATTATATGAATATGCCACTATTCCCTTACTGATGAATGTCTGGGTTGCTTCCAATCTGGGGCTATTATAAATATGAACATGAAAAACACTAGCTTTGAATATTCTTTAATAAGTCTTTTTCATTGTTCTTGGGAAAATACCAAAGAATGGAACAGCTGATCACAGAGAAGTGTACATTTAACTTTAAAATATACTACTTGACAGCTATGCATGGTGGCACACACCTGTAAGCCAGCACTCTGGCAGGTTGAGGCAGCAGGATTGCAAGTTCTAGCCAGCCCAGGAAATTTAGCTACCTGAAGAGACCCAGTCTCAGAATAAAAAAAAATTTTAAAAAGGGTTGGGAATGTAGTTTAGTGGGAAGACCTGGGGTTCACTTCCCAGTGCCACCAAAACAAACAAACAAAAACACCAAGAAAAAAAAACAAGCAAAAACTGCCTGCTTTCTAAAGTGGCTATTCCATGTTTCATTCATACCAGCAATAAATTAGAGCTCTAATTCTTTTACATCTTCACATCTTCTCCAAAACTTAGTGTTTGCCTCTTTAATTTGAGCTTTTCTTGGGAGCTAATTACTGCTATTTCAGTATGACTTTGATTTTCTTTTTTTACATTGCTGGGATCAAATCCAGGACCTTGCGCATACTAAGCAAGGAGAACATTGAACTAAAACCCTACCGCTAATTTGATTTTTTTTTTTTTGAGACAAAGTCTATGTAGTTCAGCTGGACTTGAATTCACTCATGTAGCCCAGGCTGCCCTTGAACTTGCAGGTGATCCTACTGCCTTAGCCACCCAACTGCTAGGATCACAAGGGTGTGCCACCATGTTTGGCTCTAATTTTCTGATGAGGAAGGTTAGGCAGCTTTAAGGTGTTAACTGCCTATTTTCACATGTTCTGTGAGGTGTTTCTTCATCCCCACCCCTCTCCCCAGTATTCAGCTTTAAACTTCTTGAGGCCAAGGACCCATCAGGCAGTACTCTGTTGTCTAATAGAGAAGCTAAATGTTTTACACACAGTGGCCACAATGGTAGCAGACAGCTGGGCAAGAGTAGTGAACCTGGATCTTTCCAAACAGTTGAGTTCTTCAGGACAATTACAGAAGCGATGATTTTAGTGTAATAGCCTCCAGATGTATAAAGATACGTTTCCTGTCCTCATTGCTGTCCAGAAAGGTTTATATTTGTAATGCCATGGGGAAGTTATTGGAATTTTAGTGAGTTAATTCCAGTCTATCACTTCCGGTGCAACCCAAGGCGAGAATAAAGACACTAAGACATATTTATAGTTATTGGGAGCCAAGGGGTCCTAAGTCCAGCCAAGACTGGAACAAAGGCCACGACTCAGGGCCCAACCTGGGTTTTATTAATTCTCCAAGAGAGGCGTGGCTGGAGGATGAGTGACAGTGAGCATGGCAGGAGATGCAGAGAGAAAGTAATCTGCATAACCGAAATGAGGTAGTATCTAATAATTTAGGGTCAGTGCTTCAGTTCTGATGTACAACCCTTTTTGCCCTGGGAAGTCAAAGCCTCTTTCTTGAGGCTTGGTCCCAACTAACAGCATGGAGCATGGATCTCTCTCCTGCAGGGCTCAAGCTGTATTTGGGAAGTCACTGGGTGGGGGGTAACACTGATCGGTCGCCTTGCTTCAAAGAGTACACATCAGCGCCTCAGCTAGGCTAGTTTACATTGCTTAAAGCCAATTGAAAGGACAAAGAAACAGCCTAGCCAGCTCGGTACATATCAATACATGGAGATAGAGCCAAGTTTATCCAAAATGGAGATAGTTGCCCTTCCTTCAAGGACAGTCAAGGAGAGTCATCTGAGTGGTTCCCCACACATGCACTATTTTAAAGTTTCAAACTACAAGAAACAGTTATAATTAGAATTTGGGGAAATATCTATAATGACTTAGCCTAGTAACATCATACTTTTTCTATAAGGAATTGTATTTTGAGATACAACTTATTCAAGTCAAATACGATATACTTTGTATCACAATGGAGACATGTACATTGTAAAAAGTTCTTTAAAAGATAAAAGTTCTTTATAAGCCAGCATATCCTCCTTTTCATCTAGAAGTGGCCATGTGACATAATTCTGGCCCATGAGGTAGACTAAAGATGTTGAGGACAGAGCTGTCCTGAGTCAAAAAGTATTTGTTAAAGAAAAAATCTTCTTGCCTTTCACTTTGCCCCAAGATTGTGAATATGATGCTTGCTTGAAAATACAGGGGTCATTCAGGGACCATGAGGGAGCGGGTACAGGGACGAGCCCTCGTGCTGATGATGTCAGGAGCAGGAGGCAGAGAGCCTGGTTCCAGATGGCACCGCTGACCGGATGGACCAGCCCTGGACTCTTCCTATCCCTGGTGTGAGACAACAAAGCCCCTCTGTGTAAGTCAGTGAAGTCAGGTTTCCGATATGGGCTACTGAGAGTCCTGTCAGTGTATTCACCAGTGTTTTAAAAGATGCTGCTGTACCAAACATGAAAGTAACCACTTACACTATGTGTTGTTCTCTCTCTGGTTTAACCAAGGACATGCTGGCTTCTCAAGGAGCTCTAAGCACTGAGACACAGTTATACTCCGTAAGCAGAAGGGATCAGCATTTTTATCACATTATCTATTTTAGGAACCAGATTTTAAAACATCAATAGGGGTTGGGGGTGTAGTTCAGTGGTTGAGCATTTGCATAGTTAGCAAGACCTTGGCTTCCGTCCCTAGCACTGGGAGGTGCTGTGGGGGGCACTGGTAAGTGCTAGGGATATTCTGCTCCAATATTGTTTTAGCATTTATGAAAAATGTACCAAACATTTTAATGAACCAGTGATATCTTGATAATCTTATTATTTTAAAATATAAAGTTCTTTTTCAGGGAATGAGTAGTTACCTTTAGATCAGATATGACAATGATACATTAGAAGACAATAAACAAACAAAAAACCGAAACAACAAAAAAAGAAGACAGCAAGATGATGCTATGTTTTGAAGGTTGAATGCCACCCCAGGTCCATGTGGTAAAGACTTGTTCCCCAGGGTAGTGCTGCTAGTGGGTGATGGGGGCCTTCTGGGAGGTCTTGAGGTCCCTGGGGCAACCTCTAAGGGCCAGGGAGTGTGGGGCCTTGGCCCTGCCAGATCTCCTTTGCTCTGTTCTTGTCATCTGGTGCCCTCACCAGAAGCCCAAAGTCATGGTGCTGTAAGATCTTTGGTTGAACCCTCCAGAGCTGGGAGCTAAGTAAGCCTTTTGTGAGTAACAGTTAATTATCTCATGTATTTTTTAAATTAAAATGCAAAACTAATACAAATTGTGTAGAAACATAATGAAACAGTTTAGTCAGTAGTTGATTTATAAACACATATATAAATGAAGTTTGTAGCTTTATAGAACTAAAAATTGAAATACGTGAACAAACTTCAGGGAAGTAATTTGAGGAAAGTAAGTTCAGAGAAAGTGTTCTACTAAGGCAGTGTAGGCTGGTGGTAAGTCTAAGCTCAAAGCACTATAAGGGTCAGTCTCGCCAGGACTCGGTCCTGGGGTTGCAAATGGGTACCTTCTCACTGTGTCCTGTGCGGCTTTCTTGGGTGGGAGCAAGAAGAGATAGCCTTTCTCTCTGTCTCTGTATCTCTCTCCCATGCTGGGGATCAAACCCAGGGCCTCACAAATGCCAGGCAAGTGCTCTGTCACCAAACATTCCACACTCTTCTTCCTTTTAAGGTCACCAACTATTTCCAAATACAACCAGACTGAGGTTAGACCCTCACCTTATGAATGGGGGCATGGTTTAGTGTATACGAGCAGTTACTTTACCACAGTATCTCCATTTCTTTAGTTATAGATTAATGATAACAGGAGTGGAATTTTGTAAGGATTAAATGAATCAATATATGTAGAGTTCTTACAGATAATTTGACAATTAATACAAGTTTAATTATTGTTACTAACCATGTTTTAGCAAGTTTTTTTCTCCCTTTTTGCAGTACTAGGGATTAAACTCAGGCCTCATGCCCGGTGAATTATATCCCTGGTCTTTTTTTGTCCAGGTTGGCATTGAACTCATAATCTTTTTGCCTCAATCTCCCAAGTACTTTAGCAAATTACTAACAGGGAATTCTAATTTCACAAAGATATTATCCAAATATGTATGAATCACCATTATTCAGAGTTTCTCAGCCTCACTGTTACTTACATTTTAGTCCTGAGCACGTAGGACATTTTGGAGCATCGGCCTCTATCCACTCACAATCACCCAGAAATTTCCTGTAAGCAAAACCACCCATGCCTAAGAACCACTGCTATAAACTTGCCAAAGAGGCAGATGCGGTCTCACTAATGTACAGTTTTTTGTAGTTTAACAGATTTGGCCATTTTGAAAATTTAAGAAATTACTCCAAACTTAGTACAAATTAGTACAAAACCTTTGTACTGAGCCAGAGTCCCAGCCTTTTTATTTCAAGACAGGAAACTACGTAAACATTCTTTTTAGCAGGTAATACTGAAGTGTTTTGTGTACTTTAGAACTTTTGTGTTTTGGTTCATTGTTTTTCCTCAGGTAAAGTGAGTTGGCCAGCTAATGGTTTAACAGTAATAATAAAAATATAGAACATTAATAAGTAAATAATTCAAACTGAATTTTTGCTGAGGCTATTCAAACTGGCTCTTTGCTGAGGATAAGATTTAATCACTAAAGGCTCATGTTCAGGATTGTAGTTTCTGGTTTCTTTTGATTTTTGGCACCGGGATTGAGCCCACAGCCTTTGTACTGAGCCAGAGTCCCAGCCTTTTTTGTTTCGAGACAAGATCTTGCTAAGTCACCAAATCAATCAGGCTGGATTTGAACTTCTGATCTTCTTGCTTTAGCCTCTCAGAATGCTGGGATCACAGGCATGGGTAAATCATACCCAGCCAGGGATAGTCTTTTTGGTTAATTTTTTATTTTAAAAATGAAACAAAACAAAAGATAGAAATGATACAGAATTTTTTTAAAAGTAGGAAATTAATGCTAGTTAATATATTGCATATTGTTATCTTAAAAAGTAGTTGTTCAGGTTAAAAGATTTAGGTATGAAAAAATGATCAAACATCCATGACAAATAATGAGAGCACAAATTCTTTTTGATAAACTGACAGAGATTAATAGTAATCTATCTTTTATATATATATATATATATACATATATAAACTACATATACACACATATATATATATGTACACATATATACGTATACCCACATACATACAATCTCTTCTGTTCTTCCTTTTCGCTTTTTCCCTATCCCAGTTGTTCTTTCCTTTTGAGTAGTTTCCCTTTAATTTCTACAGTATCTATTGTATCTTATTTACCTTTTTTTTTTTATACCATGGAAATATGATATTTAAACACATGAGTTTTATTTCACTTATGAGTATGGTCTCAAGTTGCATCCATTTGCCTATTAAGGTCTCAAGTTTATCCTTCTTTATAGCTGAATAATACTCCATTGTATAAAAATACCACATCTTTTTTATCCATTCTGCAGTTGATGGGGATTTGGGTTGTTTCCAAGATTTAGCTGTTACAGATTATGCTGCTATAAACATGGGTGCACGTATGTTGCCATGAGGTTTTCAACTCTTCTGAGAAAATTCTCAGAAGAGGAAGAGCTGGATTCAATGGGACCTCCAATCTTAGTTTTTTGAGGAATCTCCACACTGATTTCCATAGTAGTCTATCAGTCTACACTTCCACCAAAAGTAAAGTGTTCCATTTTCCTCACAACCTCACCAACATTTGTTATTGGTTGATTTCTTATTTCTTTTTTCTTTTTTTTAAGAACAGAAATATTTATTGAGAGAAAGAAAGCATCTGTCTGAGAGACAGACAGAAGGGGTTTCAAGTGGGTTGCCAAAGACTCTGTATTTTCTTGGGATTTAAAAAAATTTTTTTATTTAAAGAGAAACAAAAGCATGTAAAGGTTAGAGATAATACAGAATTCCAAAAAAAAAAAAGATAAACAATAAGAAATCACTAGTTAATAAATTACATATTGTCCTCTTAGAAATAGTTGTTCAAGTTACAAAATTAAAGCATACAAAGTAGATAGTTGAACAGTGAGAGTGTAAACAGCTACCCATGCATGAATCTCTACATGTATTTCTATCCTTTCTGTATTAGAGAGAAAAACAAAACTTAGCAAGACAAAACAAAACAAATTCCTATAAAAACATGAAACCAAAAAGTCATATAAAACCACAGTACAAGGTGATCTACAATGATTACTGTGTTGTTTCTTATTATCTTCAATAGAATGTCTATATCAACAGGCATAACTGAATATAGCAGTATGATTGAGTAAAGCAGTAAATAGCAATATGAGTTAAAATAAAACATTGTAGACAGTATAAAACTTCAAAGGCAAGTAATAATCAAACCAGAGTGGATATTCTAGTGGATCTTGTCATCTTAAGTGCAGTTGCCTATACTCTCAGACTTAATACTATCAATCATAACAGCTTTGAATAAAATCTATCAATACAAAACAGTGATCCAACAAAGAAGATTTGATTATAATCAGTCATGGTAAAACAGTATAGGTTTTACAGAGCTTTAGATTAAGTTAATAGGAAATTAAGGATGATTACCATACTATATCCTGTTATTTTTGGGATTGCTGTTTGTGCCCTCAAATCTAGTACAGGTAGAATGACTAGAACAGAATATAATCCATCTAAGCAGAGTAGTGTGAGTAATGTGGGTTTTAAATCCTGGTTCACTATTAACAATATAGCATATCAAGACCATCTATATTATAGTTTCTAGTTATCCTTCTCTGCCTCATTTTTGCTATGCTATTTTTCTACTTTTGTTTGTCTAGTTTTCTTTTTCATTCTACTGCCTGCCCCACTCATTGAGGCCTTTCTGCCACTGTTCCTAAAATCCTGGTATTTTTTTTCTCTTTCTCTAGAATGTCCTTCAGTATTCTCTGTAGGGTTGGACTGGTAGTCACAAAACTCCACCAGTTCCTCTTTGTCATGGAAGCATCTTGTTTCTCCATTAATTTCTAGTGACAGTTTTGCAGGGTACCTCAATCTGGGCTGGAGGTTATTTTCTTTTAGGGCTTGGAATACTTCATTCCAACCTCTTCTTGATCTGATGGTCTGTGTGGAGAAGTCAGCCGTGATTCTGATGGGCTTACCTTTATAGGTAATCGGTTTCTTTTTTCTGATGGCTTTTAATATTGTTTTTATATTGAATTTCTGGTATCTTGATTGTTATATGTCTGGGTGTAGATCTGTTTTGGTTGTAAGTGTCTGGAGTTCTGCATGCCTCACATAACCGAATGTCATTTTCTTTTCCCATGCTTGGGAATTTTTCCTTAATTATTTCCGTGAATAGCCTTTGTAATTCACCTGTATGTATTCCTGCTTCTTCATTCATGTTTCTTATTCTTAAATTGTAGATTCTCTTGTCAACTTCTAGTCTTTGTATTGCCTGTTTTCTTGTTGTTTTTAAGAGATCTTTCCTTTCATGATCACACATTGCAAACTTGTCTTCAAGTTTTGATAGTTTATCCTTTGTTTCTTTTAAGGAGTTTTTCCAGCTTTCAATGGAGTTTTTAATCTCCTGGTAGTCTCTTTGAATCTGCTTCATGTATTCTATATTTTCTTTATATTCTTTATGGAATGTTTCTCTCCTTTTTTTGTGTTTCTCCCTTCTTCTGTCTGTATCATCCTGAGAGATGCTTCCTGAGAGCATTTCTTTTATTACTGTACTCATATCTTGCTTTACCTGATTTAATATTTCAGTTTTGAGCTTATCTACAAGGTCCCAAAGATATCTCTTAATGTCCATTGAAGCCATGTTTGATGTTGTGTATTTGCCACCCTCAGTCTCCCTTGTTTTTCCTTCTCCTGGATCAGAGTTCTCAG
>PVLA01019421.1:0-12307 GCA_004027455.1 Hydrochoerus hydrochaeris
CTGGACACAAGGGGAGAGGAGAGGGACATACCTTCCTGACTTGTGGACTCTGGAATTCTGCCTGAGCACTGGACTTTATCCCTAACCCATCTGGGGAAGGTGTAACTCTTTGTTCCTGAGTGTTAATTATCAAAGTTTCCAAGAAGCTCCTATTACAGATGAATAGTAACACCTTCAACATTGATGGATTGTCTATAGACAATTCACAGGGAGGTGCAAAGATCAGTCTGTACTCTAGAGTTGAGTACCACAAAGCTTAAGGGTGTGTTGAAATGGTTGCAGAGGGTCTGCAAAGCCCCTCAAATTACTTGCAAAGTTTTACAAGAAAAGTGTCTCTTTCAGAAGATACACAGCTCATCAGATTTTTAGACCCCCCCCAAATGTTAAGAATTACCCAAAAATATATTTTCTGTTTCATAGGATGGGTTCTCCCAGAAACACATCCATATAGTCGCAGGGCAGACAGTGTCCAGGTTTAGGCCCATTAGAGCTCCCAGGGAGATTTTTTATGCTGTTTATAATCGCCATGCCTGCCTTTCCTCCATGATATTCTGATAGCAGCCCCCAATCACCAATGCCCAGTAAGAATCACCATAGCAACTTAACTATTGCAAACAATACCCATCACATCCTTCACGTAGGCTGCAGCAGAGAAGGCACAGAATCCGTGTTCTAGGTGTTCATAGTCTCAGACCTACAGTATGAACATCACAGGAGAGGTATCTTTAAACTGGCCAGAGAGGGCTTGTGGATCATCGCACCAGGCCTCAAATGGAGGAGTGACTTGGCCAAGATCATGAAGCAAGCCGATGGCCCAGATGATCTTAGAATCCATCTCTAGCTCCTCTGGAATTTTTTTTTTTTTTGGTACTAGGAATCGAACTTGTGACCTTGCACTTGCCTGGAAGGTGCTATATTGCTGAGCTATATGCCTGGCCCTGATTTCAAATTTTTTGACTTTAAAGAAGGCAATCAAGAGGAATGGGGCAAGGAGCTAACACTTAAGCCAAGACTAGACTGTAGTGGGCTCTCGACCTGCATAATCACAGTTGGAGATGGGATTTATCTCTGTCTCACAGAGTGAGCAGGGTTGAATAACTGGCCCAGATTGTCTCCAGACTGGAGAGCTGGGTAGTGGTCTCTGCCTCATAGAGGAAGTGGCTAGGTAGTAGTTTCTCCTGATAGAGGAATTGAAACTGGTTGACTGTTTCGACCACACAGGGAAGGAAGGACTGAGACCCAAGCTTCCCCTCAGCTCCCTGGACCTCTCTGCTGTCCCTTGGGCACATAAGGAGGAGGCAGTTGACAAGGTCAAGTGACCAGGAAACCCAAAGAGATCAGCTTGCTTTCTCACCCTCTAGCCTGGGTAGCTCCAGCACACTGGGTAGCTGTGCTGAGGAGGTTTTGCTGCCCTTAAAAGGCATTGTTTTGCCCTATCTGGCTGCTGCCTGCCTCTTACTTTCCCTGAGTTAGCAGAGCTGTCTACATATCAGCCTTGTGGCCTGCTGAGCAGCTGCTGATGGAAGCCAGCTGTGGAGAAGCTGCACTCTCTGTGGGGTCTCAGCACTGAACAAACCTGGGCTCTACCTTTTCCCTGGGAGACTGGGTCCCTGTGTGACCATGGGACACCTCTTAGAACCCAAAGGGCCTTCTGGGCCCTGGAGAAGCTACATTCCTTGGGTCTGTTCCTGCCAAGTTCAGTGCATTGCACAGACCCATGCCCCTTCCAGAGTCATACTGGGCAGCACTGACTCGGGGCCTATCCTGTGCTTGGCCCTGTGGATGAAACAGCATTGGTGAAGTCACTTCACTTTGACAGCTGCCTAGTTATGGCCCCCTACTCTCCAATGAGGCTCCCAGTTCTAGGGCTTCAGGGGCCAGGCTGGTGCAGGAGACCCCCTGGCTTTGTGGCCAGGCACCTGATGTTGAAGTACTGAGTCTGCACAGCATACGGCTCAGTGGACAAACCAGAGGAGGACATCAGGGAGGCTCTTCCTCTAGTGTGTGACAGGGCCAGGACAAGTACAGAGTCCTGGCTGACACCACTAATCTGCAACTAGAATGGGCTTGTCTGGTCTTATCTCTGGAGGAGCAGCTGCCTCTGCAGTATAGCTGGTGCTACTAACCACTGTGATGCTCTGTCATAATATACCCTGGAAGGTGGTGTGAGGCATTGTGGGCTCGGTCCCCAGCCTGCTCCCCTCACTGCCCATCACCATGGGCCATATCCTCCCAGAGCCCTAGCCCAGCAGACTTCAGAAGTGTCCTTCCACCATGGATCTATCAAGGGACGTGGACTGGAGTGTGGGTTGTTGTAATCGCCAGTGGGCGGTAGCTTTTACTCTTTCCTTCTTTACCTAGTCTTGGCATAAATCCTGCTTCCGATGTGCCAAGTGTGGCAAAGGCCTCGAGTCCACCACTCTGGCAGACAAGGATGGCGAGATTTACTGCAAAGGTGGGTAGTTTCACTTCTAGTTGAAGATCTGGAAGTCTGAGGTGACAGGGGAACTAAGCAGTTAGTCCTTTGCTGAATCTGAACCAGTTTCTAGCCTTGGAATCCAGAAGTCAGAGCCTCTAGTCTGACTCCTTCACATAACAAGGTGGCAAAAGGAGTCTAGAGGAGGAAGCAACTTGGCCAGAGTCAAATGAAAAATTAGGGTGGGGCAGGGCTATGGTTTGGGTTCCTGAGTTCCAGTCCAGTACTCTCCAGCAGATAATGCTCCTTCCCTCAGATCTGTGCAGGGGCAGTGGGCATAAGGTAGAGTCAAGAGCCTGCTCCTTGCTGAGACTGGGGGTACAGCACAGGTGGGGCACTGGTGGACCTCCCTTCTCCAGAGACCTGGCATGGGTGTGGCAGGAGTAGCTGCAGGTTTGAGCAAATATCCTTAAATATCCTTACCCCTCTCTTCTCTCTGCAGGATGCTATGCTAAAAACTTCGGGCCCAAGGGCTTTGGCTTTGGACAAGGAGCTGGGGCCTTGGTCCACTCTGAGTGAGGCTGCCCACCACTGCCGGCTACACCCGCCTGCTCCTGTGCTTTCCAGCGCCATTTCCTTCCAGCCGCCATGGAGACCACCAGAATTCTCTCACTCAGCCCTGCTGCACATCACTAATAATGACTTGAACTTGGGCATCTGGCTCCCTTTGGTTTGGGGGTCTACCTGAGCTTCTGTCCCACTAAGGAGCTCCCCCTTGCTGGCATCTGACACCATCACCAGTTGGAGACACCTGTCTCTGTAGTCCTAAGTGGGACCAGGCTCTCTCCCTACACCTCACTGCACAGACCCCAGCCTCTTTCATGTCCTCAGGTGGCCAGGACTCCTGAGCCCCCACGTTGAAGCCCGGAACAGACAGCAGTGACAGGCCTGAGGAGGAGGGAAGCAGGGCTGAGATGGGACAAGAGGAGGTTGTGGTTTACTGGATCCCAGAAATTCTTCTCTGTGGGAAAGGGGGTGCGTTCTTTGGTGCCTCTCAGAAAAAGCCTGAGGAGTCCCAGCTTAGAAGTCACATGATCATGGGGCACAGAAAGAAGCCACTTGCTTCTCTAGGCCTTTTGTCTTTGAGTCACTGTGGAACTGCTGTCCTCCCTTTTGAGACGAGAACATCCCAGGTGTGGGGACCCCAAAGTCAGGAGGTTACCTGACCTCCTCAGTCATCTAGTTCCCTGCTTGATGGGGAGAGATCAGAAGGAAACACTTCCAACCCACGTTTGTGTTTATCAGTGGTCCAAAGCCCAAGGTGGTTAGTCCTGGCCCTAACCTTGGGTCTGGAGCTGCAGGGACAGCTCCTCCCTGTCCCTTTTTCAGCACAGCCCAGATCAGTGCTCTGCTCTAGCCGAGCCTGGCAGAATATTCCTCAGATGTGAAGGGAGGCAGACTCACCCTTCACCTTCTAATACCCTTTTTCTTCCCCAGTCATGGAGACTTCCCCCCATAGCCTAGACTCTGCGCCTTCCACTCCATCCTTCTCTGAGGGATCTCTCTAGCTACAAGACCCTCCTTCCTTACAGGATCCTGGTCAGGAGCAGCAGGAGGAAGGAGGTGCCTGGTCTCTATTCTCCCAGTGGCTGAAATGTCAACACTGTAGCTATCAACTGCAAGGGCCACAGGCATGGGCTGTACTCAAGCTGATATATCAACTGGTTAATAAAGCTGTTTCAAACTCTGGTGTCTTTGTCTGTGAGCACTGCCACACACTGGGGGATGAGCAGGAAACTGGATTCCAGCAGTCACATCCACAGGAGGCCTAGGAAAATGAATCAAAGGGGATTTTCTCCTTTTTGTGGTTCCGGCTGGATTTGAACTCACTCTATAACCCAAACTGGTCTTCAACTCATGATCCTCCTGCCTCAGCCTCCCAACTGCTGTTATTACAGGTGTTCACCACTAGGCCCAGCTTGCGCCTGCTTTTTCTAAGGACACTTGGCTTTTCAGTAGCAGTACTAATTGAAGGGACCCCAGCAACAGCACAATACTGCCTTGTTTTGTCTGGCTTCTCCCCTATACATCTGGATACGGGAATTGTTTAGACCCTGGCAATTAAGGGTCTCAGTCAAACTCTGCTCACATCTCTGAGCTAGGAAAGCCCCAGTGTGAAATGGAAACTCGACCATAGGAGCTTTCACATCAAATCCAGAAAGCTTGCTTCTGCCTAAGAGGCGAGGGGTGGAGGGCCCAGTTCAGTCTGTTGCACTGTGACACCTCCCCTCCGGTCCACAAAAGGTCAGACTTCTCCAAAACAGCCCCATCAAACAGGCAGCAGAGTCCTTTGTCCTACCAGCACCTGGCTGGTGGTTTGAGGCAGGACCTCTTTGCTTCTTCAGCCCTTGAAAGTGTGTCCACGCTGTGAATTTTACAAGAAGGCTTCGTGGGCACCCTGTCCATCTGACCAGATCAACAGTGGCTTTGACAGAATCTTGCCCTCCTCTAGGAACGAACACACCCGTGAGATCAGCCAATGGCGCAGAGCAGGAGCAAAGCGCAAGGTGACAGGTGAAAGCTGAGTTCCCAAGAGAAGTGGGCTCAAGTTATCCTCGAACTTGGGGATCTGCCTCATCTTCATCCTAGCAGTGGGTCCGACCCACGGGGGGCTGCTGGGAGAGGTCTATAAGCCCAAGAGGATCAAAGGTTTCCAAAAGTCAGAATTCTCCTGTTCCGGGAGGGGCCCACAGAAGTGGCCACCGCGGGCGCCTCGGCCCAAAGCTGGAGTCCGGCAGCCCTCTGCTGGCTGCTCGGCGGGCCTTTCGGCAACAGGCCCAGTCCACCCTCCCAAGCCCCGGCTACTGTTGCGGTCCCACTGCGGGACCTCTGCCCTCCAAGTCCGGCCCCTCGATGAAAAAAAGGCCGGCCTGCAGCTCCAGGGAGTGAAGCCAATCCCGGCGTCCCAGGCTGCCGGGCCGGGAAGCGTCGCCAGGCACAGACGGGCTGGAGCGGCGGGGGCGAAGGGCGCGCTGCGAGGAAGGGGAGGAGGAAAAGGAAAAAGGCTCGGTCTCGGCGAGCGCTGCCCCCGCGCTGGGCCCAGGGACACCAGGTGGCGCTATGGGGCCGGCACCCGAGGCAGGCGCTCTGTCCACGCGTCCCGCGCGCTCCTGCTCTCCCCGGGGTCCACGGGACTCCGCTGTAGCGCACTGGCGCACGCGTCCCGGAGGCGCCTGCTCCCTGAGGCTTTGCGTGGTCTCGTGGGCCACATTACCAACCTGTGGGGCTGACCCAGAAGAAGAGAGCGAGCAAAGATCTTGAAGTCCATGTGGGTTTCCTTTCTCGTTCCTGTGTCTCAGAGCAGGGCCTCCGCAGGACTCCGTCAGGGCGCCCTGAGGGGAGCTGGTGGTGGGAGCAACGCCCAGGTGCAGCAGTGGCTCTGGGCTTCTAGGGTGCGATGAGAAAGCGCTGTCCCTCCTGATGGGAGGCGGGTCCAGCCCTCTGCCTCCTCCAAGAGCCTTAGCAATCTCTTTGGGTCACCTGAGAGGCTGGGGAGGAGTAGGAATTCTCAGTGGGAGCCTGACCGCAGGGTAAGGACAGAGATGAAGGAGCGGATCTAGGGGTTACAGCTGCTATTAGGTGAGTAATCTAATCAGAGCACAGAAACTTTTTGCCAGGGGTAGAAATCCAAAGAGGCCAGAGACCCCACAGCTAGACCTGGTGAGGGTGTTGTGGTCAGAGGAGAGGGGTGAGGAAACCTGGAGGATTCCTCCCGGATGGTTCCGCCCCCCAGTTCCCTGGGGTTTGGTCCCCTTCCTTAGTCCACCCACCTCCGTGTGGCTCCTTTCTCCACTCCCCACCTCTACCCACGCCCTCTCTCCCATCCCATCTCTTGGCCCTATCTCCAAACCCACTTCCTTCCAAGAGTCCTTGAGGGAGGAGAATCTTTTAAAATGGATTCCCAGGGCCGGACATATAGCTCATAAGCATCTGCCTGGCAAGCACAACTCCTGATTTTTTTTTTAAAAAAAAGGATCCTTAGCCCCACCTGTAGAAATTCTGATCAGGTTGGCCTGGAAATCTGGGCTTGGAAACCTATATTTGAAAACTCCTCAGGTGATTCTGACATTCAAACTCGGCCAGGTTTGAGAATCTGTAGACTCCTGCAGCCTCTCACCCAGAGAAACCCTCACCCCCCACCCCACAGCTCACCTACCGAAGGGGTAACCACTGGGGATGCCCAGCTCAGCCCCCACCTGGCCAGTAGGGCTTCCTGGGAACAGTTCTAATGATTCCAGAGGACTTCTGGGAACTTCCTATTTCTGTCCCCTTGAGTCATCCAGAAAAGGTCTAATCCCTGTCCTGGGTGACAGGCTTTAAGGATTTGCAGACAGCTGTCTCCAGCCCGAGGCTGCTTCTCCTCAGCATGAACACCCAACACCTGCTGGTATCTCAGTGGCTCTCCAGGAGCCTAGAGAGTCCTTTGTATCAGTTGGGGAAGAAAAAGGAGACTTGGAAGGTGGGGGTGTAGCTCAGCAGTACAGCAAAGACCATAGACTTGAGCTTTGTAATTAGGGCAGAGCAGAAGCAACTCCATTTGGAAAAGACCTGCACCCTGCCTGTGGGCTAACTCCCCACCCTTACCTCCTTGTTTTGGACATTTTGTCATCTTGTAGGATTTCTTGGTACCAGAAACTATTCAAAGATCTTAACTATATGGATTCATTTGATTATCACAATAACCCAACAAAGCAAGGGCATAACTTCACAAATGTTCAAACTAAAGCCAGGAACTTAAGAACAATTCAGGAACTAACTTGAAGTCAAATGGCAGAGCAGGATCTGCAGTAGCAGCTGACCCGTAATGCATCCCTGCCCTGCTGTACTTTACACTGTCAAGAAACTGCCATGTACTAGGAGGGACACAGGAGTGGCAGCGGAACAGTGAGCTAGGGCCCCATAGCAGTAGCTAACATTTTTTAAACATATGGTATGTGGTGGACACATAAGCACTCAGAAATGGTTACAATCCCCTTTATCACAGAAGAGGAAACAGCTTCAGTGACTGTGTGACTTATGCAAAGTCACTAGCAAGTGACAGAGCTGGGATGGGAACCAGCTGTGTAACTGACTCTGAGCCAGCCTCCTCCCCTCTGGGTGTCAGCTCCTCATTTGTGAAATGAGAATGTTGGCCTCAATTAGTTCTGGGGAAGTGCTTCTCAAGCTGTAATGAGCGTACACATGTGGGGATCTCATAAAGTGCACATCCTGGTTCAGTAGTTTGGGTGGCGCCTGAGACTGGATGTCTCCTGCAAGCTCCTAGGGGAAGGTGGTGCTGATGCTGCAGATCTTGGGACCACACTGGAGCAGCCAGGCTCTGGAAGACCCACCCAACTCTGATGTTCTGAGTTTATGGGCCCAGGAAGAGTCACCCCAAAGGCCATGAAAAAGCAAGAAGCAGATTAGTGTGAACAAAGCTCTTAGTGGGCATTTTCAGTGCCCAGACAAGCCCTGGATGCCTTTTCTGAAGCACCTGCCCCTGAGCCTGCTGTTCCAACCTGTTGACCTCAGCCTGACCTCCAGAGGCTTCAGAGGCTTGGTCCTGAGCCAAAGGGAATTGTTGCTTCCTTAGAGGAGTGAAGTCCCCATGCCTCTGCCTCCTGGGGCACCAACTGGTCCCCAGGCAGCCACTCTAATCCTGAAGAGCTCTTCACATATATTCCCCATCCTCTAGGCACACAGCAGGGTTAAGTTTCTTCTCCTTCCTTGAAGTTAGATGAGGCCACATGGCTTGCTGTGGTGTCTAAATTGAGATCAAAGTGACTCATGTCACTTTGTACATGGTAGCTCGAGCTACCATGTAAGTCCTCGTATTCCCTTTTCCCCTTGCAGCAAGGCAGAAGTAGGTGTCAGGATGGAGCCTCCCTCAGCCTGGATCAATGTGTATCACACTGAGCAGAGCCGCCCCTGCCAGCCCAGGGCTTTGTCGGGGAGGAGTGGGGTAGCGTTGGTTTCAGGGGAGTTCATCCATGTAGCAGAGCCCAGCTCATCCTGGCAGTGTTTGTACCAGGGTCAGCCATGACCTGAATATGTTACCTTGGCTCGTCAGTGTCCAGTGCTGGAGCTCATCTTTGTGCCATGTAGGATTGTGGATGTCAAGGATCCAAGTCTTACCTCTGAATCCCTCTTCCATAGGTGGGAACATATTGCTGAGGGCGGAGGGGGATCCACTGAGGGTGTGAACCCCACTTCCCCTGTCGTGCTGGTCCTCATGAAGGGAACTTGTTTTCACCATTCATTTAGAGCCTGACCCCAACCCTGCTTGCAGAACCCTTAGTGCGCATGATAGGATGTGCTCTGAAGTCCCTGTCCACGAGTCTTCCTGTGAGTCTTGTCTGAGGGTGCACCACGGGCCTTCCTCCTCTTCTCACCTGTTCCTTTCTCTTTGACCCTGTTCTCCGGCTGAGTGAGTCACAGCCTCCCTCTCTGCCTGACCTTGAGAATGCCACTGCATAGGAGCCTCCCTATGACCACAGTAACACGTAAGAATTCATAGTTCTCACAAGCTGGGTCCGTGGTGCATGCATGTAATCTCAGTATTTGAGAGACTGAGGCTGGAGGATCTCAAGTTCAAGGCCAGCCAGGATTACATGGTGAAATCAAAGCTGTTCCGGACTACATAGCATGATCTTATCTAAAAATAAAAAAAATAAAAAAAGAAGGAAAGAAAAAAGATTCTTCATAATTTTCACGATGAAACATTTGAAAATCAGAAGCAGTGAAAAAATCCTCTCTGTAATTTCACTTAGAAAGAACTACTTATTGACATTATTCTCCTTCCTCCTGTTTTCTTTCCATGATGCATCTCTACCCCCATAATTTTAGGGTGATCCTATGAAAGACTTCTCTTTAGGAGAAGGAAGAATCAAACTCAGATGCAGAAAATGTCAGAGCTAGAAGGAGATTTGTGAAGCCTTCAGCCAACCTTATCTTTCCAGTGAGAATGCTGCTTTATGTTGTTCTGGGTAAATAAAAATAAAGATAAATGTCTAGAAAGGCCCACAGCAAGATAAGTGATTATTGGTCCTGGGGTCAGATGAGTGGTATAAAGATATTGTCATGTTTTCAATCTTTTGCAATAGAAGTACACTCAGTTGTAGTCATGTACTGCATAGCCACTGGTCAGTCAGTGTTGGATTACATATCAGATGGACAGTCAACAATGTCAGCTGTGGTGGCTCATGCCTGTAATTCTAGCACTGAGGCTGAGGCAGGAGGATCACCATGAGTTCAAAGTCAGTTTGAGCAAAATAGTGAGCTTAAGGCCAGCCTTACCTACAAAATGAGACCTTGCCTTTAAAAAAAATAGATAGAACTGTAATATCTGTTACCTGGTTTCATCAAACCTATTGAGTTTACAAAAGCATAGCACTTACAGTTATGTACAGTACATGATACTTGAGAATAATGAACATGTTACTGATATATGTATTTATTACATTATACTTTTTGGTGTGTGTTTTTGGTTTTTTGTATCAGGAATCAAACTTAGGACCTGCTTTCCAGGCAGGTGCTGTGCCACTGAGCTATATTCCTAGCCCTATTGTGATTTTAGACTGTGCTCTTTCCATTTATAAAAAAACAGTTTGCTGTTAAACAGTGTACTGTGTTACACTAGTAGCAGCCTCAGCCATGTCACGTTCACCCAGCCTTGTTCACTGTGGCTCTCGATTGCAGTGAGGAGTACATCCCCTGCTTGACTTATACCATCCAGGGTGATATGAGTATGCTCTGTGGTGTTTGTAGAATGACAGAATCTCTAACAGTGCCCTTTCAAGATGACAAAGTCACATAACAATGCATGGAGAATGTGTTCCTGTCCTTAAGCAATATGTGGCTGCATATTAAAGCACATTAGTATGATTAAAAGGAAAGAGAAAGCTACGCAACAGAAAGCAGTTTGTATGCTGGGAGTTGCATGGCCGTGGCTGGAAGATTGTGAAAGACATTACTGCAATTCCCTGGGCATTGGTCAGTCTCCTCTAGGTTCACTCTTTGGTTCATTGTCCCTGAGGGTCATTCCAGGGCACTCCTTTGTTCCTAAAACATGGACACCCAGATGCAAAAGTGGTATGGGAAAAGGAAAATTCTACAGGTCCTAACCTAAACCCCGAACCCACAAATCCAATCTTCGTCAGACCCAAGTGGGATCAAATCTCTTCAAGTCCAGACTCAGCCCCATCAGAGAGGGGCAGTGGGCGCTTGCAAGACGAAAGGGATCCCTGGTGAATCAGAGAAGTTACTGGGCTGGAAAGTGATTAAAGGCTAAGCGTGGGAGGGGATTTCCACCGAGAGAGCCAGGCCCAGGAGCAAGCCTGGGCGGGTTGGCAGCAGGGTTGCTGCCCACTTGAGATGTGTCGCAATGGTGCTCATAAAACTCAAGTCATTAGAGACTTGAAACCTTGGTTGGTTTTCAGAAAATCAGAGACTGGAGATTGGAGGGCACCCCAAAAGGTGAGGAGGAGACACATGAAGGGGTCATTGGGAGGGGTGGGAAAGGAGAGCAAGGAGGGACCCCTGGCCTGAAAGGAAGGTGCAGAAGCTGAGAGGCAGCACAGGGGAGGGATAGAGTGAGGTTGTGAGCAGACCAATTCTCCTGGTCTATCTAGGTGAGGAAGGACTGCCCAGCCTGATGAATCAGGAATGTAGGTTAGGCTGAGGCGGAAGTAGCCATGTTCCTTTCTTGCCTATATGGGGAATTCCTTAGCCCCCAAGAAGTAGCTGGGCTTTCTTGGAAATCTGTACACAATTTGCAAGGCAGAAATCAATGGCCTTTATTTTACAGATGAGGGAACTGAGGCAGAGCAGGGAAGTGATTATCCAAGGTGTCACCAATTTGGGGCCAAGCTGTCCTGTCTCCTTCCCTTACATCAGTGGCTCACACATGTTTATGGGCCTCTCACTGTCACAGGAGACATGGTTAAGGGCTGTGACAGATTGCTCTTTACAGATTGTTGGGCCCCAAACCCAGGATTTCTGACTCAGTCGGCCTGGGGTAGGGCCTAGAATTTGCTTTTCTGTTTCTGCTGGTCCTGATGACACTTTGAGCACCTCTGCTTTCACCTTTGCTATCTGAAGTCTGTGGCCTAGCAACAACAGGGGTACATGGAAGCTTCTGGAAATTCAGAGCCTCAGGTCCCACCCTGGACCTAAGGAATCGTAAGCTGCTTGTATAAGATTCCCAGGCATCTATTTGTACATTGCAGTCTGAGAAGCACTGGTCCATGCTACACACCACTTCTGGCCTGGGAGGTGGTGGTTACATCCCAACTGTGTAGACAGAGCTTCGAACCCTAGTTACCAGGGGATGAGATGGATGCACAAGGGCCAGCTGGGACCTTGACTCCTTTCTGTGTCCTGAGGTTGGGGTGTGTGGGAGAAGCATTAGAGACTTAACAGGCTCAGCCCTGAGACCTGCCTGGCAAGATGCCTACATCCCACACCAGAAGCTCTACAGTACCCACCCCTGGCATCTCATGGTTACCCTGGGCCAGCAGCTAGCATCCTTGTCTCCAAATCAATACTTTCTCTCAAGCCAGCTCTTGTGTTTCAAGTGGTATTTTTAAAATACATGTGTGTAATATGTGAGTGTGCTCTCCAAACCATCCAGCAGCACGCTTATAAAGGGACAGCTATCCTCTTGCTGTTCATCCACTGTCATACATCGGTGTGAATCCTTCAGCGATAACCTGCAGGACAAATGCAGCCTGCCCTTCGTGTGAGCTCGTGCTATGCCGCATGTTATACTTGCTGTACTGAAACGTTTCCTGCAAAAGCACATACTCCAGACAGCTCTCCCTAGTAAGACCCACAGATCCATCCCTCCCTCCC
>PVLA01019422.1:0-12307 GCA_004027455.1 Hydrochoerus hydrochaeris
AGCACTGATATGTACTGGCTTGACTTTGCTATGTTATGTTCCAGTTGTTTCTTTTTGCTTTTTCTCTTATTTAATTGCTTATCCTACCTGGTCATTTCTTTCTGTTGTTGTTTTGGGAATTGTGGTCATTTTTATCTCTGTCTAGTGTGTTCTTCAGTACTCTTTCTAGGGTTGGTTTGGTGAACATGAATTTCTTCAGTTGTTCTTTGTCATGGAAATATCTTGTTTCTCCATTAAATTTGAATGAAAGTTTTGCTGGGTACATCAGTCTGGCTTGAAGGTTGTTTTCTTTCAGAGCTTGAAATACCTCACTCCAAGCTCTTCTTGACTTGAGGGTTTGTGCTGAAAAGTCTGCCATGATTCTAATGGGCTTTCCTTGATAGGTGAGTTGTGTCTTTTCTCTGACAGCTTTTAATATTCTGTTTTTGTGTTGTATGTCTGCGATCTGAGTTATTATGTGTCTGTGTGTGGATTTATGTTGATTGTGACTGTTTGGTGTTCTATATGCCTCACTTATCTGCATATCAGATTCTTTCCCCATGTTAGTGAAATTTTCTGCTATTAGTTCTGTAAATACTTTTTGTATGTCATTTGCCTGGACTCCTGTATCTTCACTAATGCCCATTATTCTTATATTGTTGCTCTTGGCATCATCATGAAGCTTCTGGATTGTCATTTCATGCTGCTTTGTTATTTTTAAAAGTTCTATCCTTTCCTGGTCACTAACTGTGATCCTGTCTCAAGGTCCAAGATCCTATCATCAGCTTCCTTTAGGCATTTTTGCACACTTTCAATAGAATTTTTTGTATATTGGCTGTCTCTTTGAATTTGTTTCATGAATTCTGCTTGTTTTTTATATTGTTCATTCAAAGTTTCAATCAGTTTTCCATGCTCATGTACTTTTTTCTCTAGTTCTTCTTTAGCTGCATTCAACAACTCCTTTACTAAAGTTGTTATTTCTATCTTTACATGGGAGAGTACTTCTAATTTGATTTCCTCTATAGCCTGATGCAGTTGTTTTTTTATTTAAGTCTCTATCTTTTCAGAGATTCCTGGTGTGTTACTTTGGGGTTCTCTATTTCAATGTCTCCTATACTTGCTTCTGGTGAACTATATATTTGAGACTGAATTTTGGTTTTTTGTTTTGTCATTTTCACTCTGCCTGGTGTTTTCTATGTGTAGGAGGGTATCACATACAATCTTTTCAGACACACCAAAGTCTTACAGTCAGTTGGCGGGGATTTTACTACTGGCACTATTTATCCCCTGTTCACCTCTATTTTAGGGATATACTCACCACATACAGTCAATCTGGTGTAGTCCAAAGTTCACCACCAGGGAGAAAAGTTCCAAATTTTCTCATATTATCTGGATACCGCTGAGATCTTCTGATGTTCCAGGTGGGAGGGCAGCCCCATCTGTAGCAGTCCAGGGCAGTTTTCAGTCTTGGGTGGGCCTCCTCAATGTTCCTGGTGGCAGGGCATGCCTACAGGGGAGGTTCTGGGTAGCTCACCCCTGAGGCAGGCTTGCACTGAGTTCCAGGTGGCAGGCAGGCCCTTGGTGGAGATTCCAGGCAGCTTACCCCTGATGCAGGCTTCTGCTGAGTTCCCACTGGCAGGTCGGGCCTGTGGTGGAATTTCTGGGCAGCCTACCCCTGATGCAGGCTTCTGCTGAGTTCCCACTGGCAGATCGGGCCTGTGGTGGAATTTCTGGGCAGCCTACCCCTGATGCAGGCTTCTGCTGAGTTACCGGTGGCAGGGCAGGCCCACAGTGGAGGTTCTGGGTAGCCTATGCCTGATGCAGGCTTCTGCTAAGTTTCTGCTGGCAGGGCAGGCCCACGGTGGAGGTTCTGGGCAGTCTACCCCTGATGCAGGCTTCTGCTAAGTTCCCAGTGGTAGGGCAGGCCCACAAGGGAGGTTCTGGGCAGCCTACCCCTGATTCAGCTTTCTGCTAATTTCCTGGTGGCTGGGCGGGCCCACGGTGGAGGTTTTGGGCAGCCTACACCTGATGCAGGCTTCTGCTAAGTTCCTGGTGGCAGGGTGGGCCTGTAGAATATCTTTTAGTACTCTTTGTAGGGTTGGTTTGGTGGTCATGAATTCCTTCAGTTGTTCCTTGTCACGGAAATATCTCACTTCTCTATTAATTTTGAAAGGTATTTTTGCAAGGTACATCAATCTGGTTTGGGAGTTGCTTTCTTTTAGGACTTGAAATACTTCACTCTGAGATATTCTTGACTTGAAGATTTGTGTTGAGAAGTCTGTAGTTATTCTGGTGGTCTTTCCTTGATGGTGATCTGTTTATTTTCTCTAACAGCTTTTGATATTGTTTTTGTACTGAATTTCTGGAATCTTGATTATTATATGTATAAGTGTAGGTTTATTTTGATCATGGATAATTGGAGTTCTATATACATCACTTATCTGTATACCAAATTCTGTTCCCACGTTTGTAAAAATTTCTGATATTTCTTCTGCAAATAGTCTTTTTATGACATTTTTGTTGACACTGGCTTTTTCATTGATACTTAGCTGTCTAATATTGTTTTTCTTTGCATCATCTTGCAGCTGTTGAATTGTTTTTCCTGATCCCTTGTTATCTTTAAGAGCTCTTTTCCATCATGCTCACTAGCTGTGATCTTTTCTTCAAGGTCTGAAAGTCTACCTTAATTTTCATTTAAGTGGTTTTGCCAGCTTTCAGTAGAATTTTTAATTTTTTTATATCTATTTGAATTCATTTCCTGTGTTCTATTTCTTTCCTATTTTGACCTTTCTTCTTTTTTATATTGTCCTTTTAAAAAAATATCTATCTCTATTCTGTATTTGCTGAGTATTTCTTTTATGATTGTTGTCAGTTTTTTTTTCTTGAGAGATTCTTATCTGATTTTCTCTATAGTCTCATGCATTTGTTTCTTTACATCATTTCTTTACATCATTGTTGCTATCATTCCTGAAATATCAGATATGCATCTTCCGTTTTCCCCTATCTCATTGTCTTGTTCTGGGTGTGTTGGAGGTCTGAGATTGCATGTTGCTTCTGCACTTTGTCATTCTCTATTTGAAAAAATTTTAATTTATTTTCTGTGTTGATTGTGTAGGTTTTTGTAGTATGTAGCTATATCAGTAGCATCAAGTTCTCAGTAGGAAAAGTCTGTTCTTCAAGGATTTCTTCTGTATGTAGGTGGTACTTGGTTTGTGTCTGTCCCAAGATCCTATGTTGCCAGTTAATTAAGACTGAGATGTTGGTATCTGTTTGGCTCAGGCCTTAGTTCTTTGGTGCTAGGCTGTGGTGAGGTTATTACACAACAGCTACCCAGTATTATTACAGAAGGGAAAACAATTGATTAGAACTTATATGACATCCTAACAAAAGTAGTATAATGAGCAATAACAATAGCATCAAGCACAGTTTAGAGACTGATACACTGTGGTAACCATTAATTGTATACCTTTAATCATAGGAGGAAAATCAATTTTATAACAGAACCAATCAAAAATTAGAATCATATATACAAAGCATTTGTCCTTTTGTGGAGTGGTTTTACTTTGTGGGGGGAAAATTTACAAAGGATAGTGGATAAAACAAAGATAGCTGAAAAGAAAATAGAAGCAATGTTGTGGGACAATGGATGATCACACAAGTTTGAGAAATTAGATAAGAGAGCAGAAGAAAAGAATAAAGCAGTAATCAAAGGGATTATTTGAACTTGGCCTCTGGGTTTGGGAGATGGGATTAGTTTTCTGTGGCTGGAGTTCTCTCAATGACGGCAACCATTTAGAAAAGAGAAAAAAAAGATAAGAAAAAGAAAGCAAAAGTCTAAAGAAAAGGAAAAAAAATGAAAAGGGTGGCCTTATCCACTTGCTTGTATTCTGTGTCTTTATCTCTCAGCACAATGTTTGTTTACCTAAATTACCACCTGTTGGCTCATATTGTTATTGTTACTTCATACTTTTCCACACTGCTAGTCCCACCTGTCCATCTTGTGCACCCCAGTCAGTATGTTACTGTGTCACTGCCATTTTCTCTGGTCTTTGGGCCTTCTTGTGTGGTTTACCTAGGTTTTGTTTTTTGATCTAGTCTAACAATCTGTGTGTTTTAATAGGGGACTCTAGATCATTCACTTGAGAAAGGTGAATACTCAAAGATGTTGATATTCTTGTCATTGCATTACTTTTCTGTTGTTAATTCTCTCATTCCCCTTTGCTAATTCCTCACCCTGTGTGGTTTATTCATTCTTTAAGGTTTTCATCATTGTTTACCTCACTCTCTTTCTAGCATGTATTGAAAAACTTTTTTGGAGTGCTGGTTGATGGCCATGAATTTCTTAAGGTGTTTTTTTCCCTGGAAGTACTTCATTTCTTCATCAGTTTTTGAAAAATAGTTTTGCAAGGTGTATCAGTCTTGAAAGTTTTTTTTGGCTTGAAACACTTTAGTCCAAATTTTCTTGGCCTTTAACATTTGTGTAGAGAAGTCTCCTGTAATTCTAATATATTTACCTGCATAAGTTATTTGTTGCCTTTTCTAACAGCTCTTAAAATCCTTTCTTACTATGTATTTTGGTTTTTGAATGATAGGTTTTGGAGAAGTTCTCTTAGGATTGTGGCTATTTGGGGTTCTATTTGCCTTCTTTTTTCTTTATGTTAAATTCTTTCCCTATATTTGGAAAATTTTCTTCTATTATTTTTATACATAGGTATTTTATGCCATTTTTGGTATCTTCTGATTTTTTCACTTATTCTGATTAACTTTAGATTAGTCTTCTTTGGCCATCTAGAAGCTGTTGGATACATTTTATATATTCTTTTATTGTTTTTAAGGTGCTTCTGAGTACTTGGTCACAAACATCAGTCTTATCTTCCAGTTCTGAGACTCTGTCCTCACATTGGTCATTTTTACTGGCCATACTTTCTATAGATTTTTAATATCCTGGAATTTTATTTGGTCCTTTTTATGGATTGTAATTCTTTGCTAAACTTATTCATGTTTTGTGTCATTTTGCTTAGCTCAGTTAGCTGTTCATTAGTGTGTTCTGTAAACTCATTGATTGCTTTATTTTTAAGTCCATTATCTGTTTAGGTATATCTTCTTTGATTTGTGGAACTTCTTTCATTTCCTGGAGAGGGTATATTTTGACCCTGATTGATATTTCTCTATTTTTTTGCAATATGTTCTCTACATTTTCTCTGTAATGCTTTAAAACATAGCCTTTAAGCAAATCCATCTTTCCCATCACCCAGCATAAGCCATGTAGGTTTCAGAAGGAGAACAAGCCAAGTCTGCCCTTCCTGTGAGTCAGCAGAAGCCATGCTGGGCCTGGGAGGAGTATTAAGAATGACAAGAGGCCAATTTGTCCTTCTCACAACCTAGCACAAGTCATGTTTTTCCCAGTAGGAGAATAAGCAAAATATGCCCTTCCTATGAGTTGACAGATGCCATTCTGGGCCTGAAAGGAGTAACAAGAAGAACAAAAAGCTAATTCACCCATCTTGTGAGCCCACTGGTATGTGGGTTGGGAGACAAGAACACCTCCCACTGCATAAGCAACCAATTGATTCAGAGAACAGGCTAAGTTGATAGCATCTGAAGTACCAAAACAACTTAATGTGTGTATTGTTTTATTGACTTTGCAGGCCTAATGCCAGTAGTTTCAGCATCTAGTAAAAGGAGAATGATATGCAATATAGCAACTATGGGGGATTTCCTTCTGTCTTATTTTTGAGATTCAACATTGTTTTGTTATATTCAATGTTCTGTTTTGATTGGTTTTATTAGGTTCTGTTTTGTTTGATTTTATTATGTCTGATAATATGGGCAGCTATTTTGAAGAAACCAAGAGACATTATGGTAACCATTGTTGATTTCCTATTATCTTATTTTGAAGTTGTGTATCACTTTTATTGTTCTGTTCTGTTTGTTTTATTCAGTTTTGTTTTGATTTTATTCTTTTTTAAAAAACCTGCATGTAGTGATGACTGATGCTGTCCTTAGCAATATACTGAGAAATTTTATAGCTTATGAGATAGTACTAAGAGAGAAAAAGTGTATGAGGCCATTGGTTCTGTGGGAAGTTGAGCTTGAATATGGTCACTGCTTTAAGCAATGATCTGTTGAAGCAAGTAGTTTCAGAATGAACTTATGGGGCCATTTTGGAATAATTTGCTTGCTGCTTCACACTTTTCCAATAATATTTCACTATTTCCATGTTGTCTGGCAATTTGTTTAACATATCAGCAGGACACTGTGTTTTGTGGAAGAAATTACCAGTCAGTATAAAGCCAACCAGTAATAAAGTCTTGCCATGTTTGAATTAATAGACCTCCAAAGAAGAACTACTTAAAATAGAAATGGACAAAATGCTAAATAATAAACTGCCCCACATCCTCTTGGGAGAGGAGTGAATGACTCAATGTGGGCTTTTCCATCTTTGGATTTTAATAACCTGATATCAGGATCAAAGTGCAGAATAGACTGGCTGGCTCTGTGTGCTCCCCTCTGAGAGTTTTGTCCTAGAATAAATTCAGAGTTTAATTTAACTTGGAAGGCCAAATCGGGGATACTTACCCTGACAGTCACTTCTGCCTTCTTCCCCAATTACAATTTCCTTTTTCCTTTCCTTATGTGCATGAAGAAAATTCCAGTCAGCTCCTTGTGGGTCACCAATGCCCGCCCTAAGCACCACATTCAGTCAAAGGTTACATATACCCTCCCACCCCCATATCCAGGCAGAGAAGAAAGCTGCCAGTTGCAGGATATTCTCCACGTCCTTTAAATAAAAGGTCACTTCTACTTTTTCTTATATTCTGCTCTTTTATTGCACCAGAAAACTCTAACACCCTCCATCCAAGATTCCTTTCTGAGGGCCTCCTCTGTCCCATGATGCCATCCGCACTGACCATGATGTGCACAGACAATTAAAGTCCTTTAGTAATGTTGTGACTTTAAGGGAAGATGGTGATTAACCAAAGAAATAAAATTGTATGTGGACCATAGAGACCAGCAATTAGTACTACAGGCTGTTTTTTGTTAGCTAGAGTTTTCATATATATATTTATCATGTGGTTATTAGTATTTGTGTAGCTGTCTGGGAACAGGGAGAGGAAATGGCAAAATGAGTTTTCTAGTTGAACAGTTTTAAGTGTTATCAATATATTTTGTGCTATAATTGTCCTTATACTCTTTTCTTCTTTGGTGGAAGGGGTGCAGTTGCAAGCACCCTTGACATGCAAAATAAGTCAGGCTTGAAACAGTATCTCTGATGATTTCCTAGGTGTGAAGAAAAACATTGTATTCAGAGCTTTAGTGGTGGCCATCCTTAGTGACAGTTAACACTTTGAAGAGTTTTGAAGGGAAATATTTGTCACTTAACCATTTAGCCAATTCCTAAATTGAAAATTTCCTTTAGAGCAGCATTGCTCAATCTTTAAATTTTTTTTTTTTTTTTTTTTGGTACCAGGGATCAAACTCATGACCTTATGCTTGTGAGGCAGGCGCTTATGCTGCTGAGCTAAATCCCTGGTGCAGGCATTGCTCAATCTTGAAACCACTAAATTTTTGGCTGGGTAATTCCTTATGGTGGAGGACTCCTATGCATTGTAGGATATTAAGCAGCATGCCAGGATGCCACTTAAAAGGACTCTTTACCTACTAGATACTAGTAACATCCCTACAAGCTCCACCATGAAAAGTATCTATAGAAATTGTCATATGTCCCCTCTGACAAGAACTCTTGCCTTGGTGTTTAAACTGTTTTATAAATGATTACTCAGGAGTAGGTGATAATATGCCAAAACAGAAACTTTAGAATTTACACATAAACAGCATTCATTGTTCTATATTTCTTATCTAATTTGTAATTTAATATAGTGCAATTTTTAAAATTTCATTTAGAGTTGATAATAAAAGGAAAGGAGTAGTGTTTAGATTTCCCCCATCTAAGGTACCTAGCATAGTCAAATTCATAGAGGCAGAAAGTGAAGGTGGTCATCAGAGATCATAGGAAGAAGGATTGGGTTTATTATTTAAAGATGCAGATTTTCAGTATGGGATGATGGAAAATTTATTGGGATGAGTAATAATGATGGTCACACAACAATGTAAATGTATTTAAAACTATTGAGATTTTGATTTAAAAATGATCAAAGTACACATTTTAGTTATATATATTTTACCATGATAAAAATCAGTCAAGAAAAATGTATTGATAGACCAATGTGATATTCTGTTTATAACTTACAGTATGTTATGTAATATGTCAAAAAAATTTCTAGGGCCAATGATTTGCAAAATTTTATTGGGGAATGGAGCACATAAACTCAGCTTGTGTGAGTTTTCCTCACTACCCATTGTTTAGATGTCTGTTGATGAGAACATTGGTGAAGATGTAAGCACAAATGTACCCCAGGGCTACTGACATTATTTTCCTTTGGCTGTCCTTGGTGAAATGTAGCTTGTAAAATACCAGGGGGCTTATCCTGGCAAACTGAAGCCTGTGTCCTTGGCAGCATTCGGGTTTCATGGGCCCAGACTTGACAGTTCTGGTGAGAGCAGCAGAGGGTGACATGGAGATGATGTTGTTGTTGATCTCCTAGCAGCAGTGGGCCTGAATGCAGCCTCAGCATTTAGTGACTGCTGGGAAAAAGCAGCTGGAATTGGACTGCTGCCTGACTTCTTGAAAGAATTTTAGAATTTGTCTTGCTCCATATTATGATGTGATGATGCAAGTCAGCTCTGGCCACTTGTAATATCATGAGTTATTAGTGGAAATAAGAAAAATGCTGCCCATCCATGTTTCCTGTTTTCTTAACCTTTTGGTTTTTATTTTCTTGACAGTTAAGGACTATGCAATGTTCTTTAGTGAAGTGTCTACTCTTTGGATATGAATCACTTCATCTTTCTGTGTCTTTTCAATCTTCCCTCTAAAATGAAGGGGAAGGAGAGATGTCCATGGTCACCTGTGGCAACTATTATTGATATTTATGAATGGTGTCCTAATATGCTAGACACAGAGTCATACCGTATGCTTGTTGCTCAGTAAATGACATTAGATAGGGCCAGAAAATCTTTTCTGTAAAGGGTGAGGTAGTAAATATTTTTGGTTCTGTGGACTGTATTGTCTCTGTCACAACTATCTGGTTCTGTTGATGAGGTGCAAAAGCAGCCACAGGCAAGGAGTAAAGAAATATCAATATCTTCATTTATGCAAGCAGAAGTGAATCAGATTTGGCTTTCAGGCTGTAGCTTTTTCAATCTAACATAATCTTTTCTTTAG
The DNA here is from genome assembly GCA_004027455.1 of Hydrochoerus hydrochaeris. NCBI lineage: Eukaryota > Metazoa > Chordata > Mammalia > Rodentia > Hydrochaeridae > Hydrochoerus > Hydrochoerus hydrochaeris. Next base: position 9,266 of record PVLA01019422.1, read on the forward strand.
CTAATCTCCCTTTGATTAGTCTTAGATTCATGATTGTTTATAAAATTTCATTTAGACCAAGGATGAAATTTAAGAAAAAATATGTTGAACACTTTATACTCAAAATATACAGGCAAAGTCAATATAAATAAGTTTACTAAGTATCTAGTTTAGTGAAAGCCACGTAGGATATTTAAAGTTGTAGACAAGTAATAATAACAACTTTCATCACTTAAAAATGGAAATTCTTTTTACTATGTTTATTTTGCAAATGGAAAAAGTGACACCAATAAGGACTAACTGCTATGTTATTTTTTGTTAATATTCTCATCTATGTCAATTTCATCTAAATCCCAAAGCTTCTAGGCTCAATGTCTTATAATCCAAATTCACAGAATCCTTTTGTAGTGTATGCTTTTAAAACAAAATTGATTATATTCTTCTCTTAATATCTGCCCACATACTGTTGATATGTCTAAGCAGAGTTAGAAATGGTGGTGACAAACCAAGTGTCAAAACACTGAGTTTTGCATATGTGGAGATTTGCTTGCTTCCCACATGTTAGACACATTCCTACTAATGGTACAACTTTTTTAGCTTCTTCATTTATAGTAATTGATACATTTGATGAGTACCTTCTGTAGGCTAGCATTGCTTGTGAGTAAACTTCAGGTGCTTGGCATAAGTCAATGAAATTGTATAAAGAGCTCTGTACTCAAGGAGCTTCCTTGTAACAGGGAGACCCAGATAATAAGCAATATGTGCCATAGGATTTGTATAAGATGCTAGGTGATAAGAATCATAGAGTAAAGAAGAAATAAAATAGAGTAACAGAGAGGGGTGAGTGATGCTGCTACTGTGGGTATGTGTGTGCATGTGTATTTGGGATGGGTAGGTTTTACTGTTAGGTAGGATGGTATTTAGTATTAGAATAGCAGCCAGCCTCATTGAGAGGGAGAGATTTGAACAAAAACATGAAGGAGGTAAAGTAATAGATAAGAATCTTCCAGATAGGGCTCTAATTACAAGGCAGATGCTTGCCCTTGGCATTCTAGGCTCAGCAAGGAGGCTGACAGGGCTGCAGCTGTGAGTGAGGCTGGAGTTCAAAGAGAGGTAGTTGGTCTGGTACTAAGGTCTGACCGTAGATGGCTGTGAAGCCCAGCCTGAAGAAACTGATTTTTGCTCTGAATGAGTTGGGGAGCCATTGCAGGGTGTTGAGCAGAGGATTGAAAAGAAGTTTTAAAAGGAAGCTTCCAACTGCTGTACCCAGAATAGAGCTTAGAAATCAATGGTAGAAACAGTGGGATCCACACAGGCCAGTGCCACATTCAGGTGAAAATGGCAGCACTCAAAACTGCACTGAAACATTGGAGCTGGTAAAAAAAAAAAAAAAAAAAGTTGGGGTCTAGCTAGGTTTTGAAAGTAGGAACAACAGAATTTTCTGAGATTAGATGTAGACTATCAGAGAAAGAAAAAAGTCAAGGACGACATTCAGCATTTTGACCTATCTACAGATTAATAAAAATTCCCTAATAAAAAAACAAACAGAAAAAGAAAATGTACATTTATGTTGTACATAACAACAATAGTGGTTTTTGTATTGTTGTTTTATACTGTCTTTAGAAGATTCTAAATAAATATCTTTTCAGGTCTCATGATAACAGACTTTCATAACCTCAATCTTGTGGTATTCTGGCATAAAGCCTCACTTCTATGCATATCCCATTTTTTTTATTTAAAGAGAAAAAAGGAAAAAGGTAGAAATATTACAGAATTTCAAGAAAAGAAGATAAACAGTAAGAAATCACTAAGTGATACATTACATATTGTTCTTCTAGAAATAGTTATTCAAGTTACAGGATTAAAGCACACAAAGTGGACACTAAAGCAGTGAGAGTGCAAAGAGATCTGTTTAAAAATCCCACAAGAACCTAGAAATATGGTCATCAATCCCACACATCTAAACATACATGCAGCTATATCTTTTATAGTGCTTCCTATTTCCTCTTTTTTTACAATAGCAATTATACATTTTTAAAATTTTATTTAAGCAGAAAAAAAGGTAGCAACAATACAGAATTCTAAAAGAAAGAAAGAAAAAGGAGAATGAGAAAAAGCCCCACTAAGAAATCAGTAATTTATAAATTACATACTGTCATCCTGGATGTAGTTGTTCAAGTTACAAAGTTAAAGGGTACATAGTAAATATTCAAACAGTCAGACTATAAACATTCTGCTCAAAGATCCAACAAAGATTCAGCAATATGGTCATCTATTTTACATGCTCAAATATACATGCAGTTATATCCCTTAGAGCACTTTCTTTTCCTCTCTTTTTTACAACAGCAATTACACATTTTGGTTTTATTACTCTTGTAGTTCTTATTTACTTTTGACACTAGAGGCACAATATGATATTTATAAATATGATTCTTATTTATTTCACTAATGAGGATAGTCTCAAGTTGTCTCCATTTGCCTATGGATGCCTCAAGGTCATCCTTCTTTATAGCCGAGTAATATTCCATTGTATAAAAATGCCACATCTTTTTCATCCACTCTGCAGTTGATGGGCATCTTGGTTGTTTCCAGGATTTAACTATCACAAATTGTGTGGCTATGAACATGGGTGCACATATATCACTGTGATATGAACTTTTCAGTTCTTTGGGGAAAATGCCCAGAAGGGGGATAGCTGGATTGAATGGGGCTTCCAATCCTAGTCTTCTGAGAATTGTCCACATGGATTTCCATAATGGTTGCACCAGTCTACATTCCCACCAATGGTGGAGCAGTGTTCCTTTTTCCCCTCAGCCTCGCCAACATTGGTTATCAGTTGATTTCTTGATGGCAGCTATTCTTTTCAGAGTAAGGTGGAATCTCAATGTTGTTTTAATTTGCATTTCTCGAATGACCAGTGATGGTGAACATTTCTTCATGTATTTATTTGCCATTTGTATATCTTTCTCTGAGAACTGTGTGTTCATCTCAGATGCCCATTTTTGGAGAGGGTCTTTGAATTTGGGGGGCTTGATGTTTTTCAATTCTTTATATATTCTGGAC
>PVLA01019423.1:0-12385 GCA_004027455.1 Hydrochoerus hydrochaeris
TACACTGTCCAATTACAAAAGGGGCTAAGAACAAAGGCTCTCAGGTGGCAGCTCTGGGCTCCCTACCTTACTCCAACAAAGCAGCTGTCTATCTCCTCATATTTCACTCATCTTTCAAATAAAGCAGTTTTTTCTCCTTCTGAACCTATTTCTCTAATTCTTTATTGATCTACATTTATGATTCAGAATTAATAAAATTTAACCTCACAAGATGAAATGATAGCATAGGAAGTACTTGTGAATTCTGTAAATTATAAGACTGTCTCTGAAACAATAGGATATTCAAAGTGGGTTTAGATTAGCTATACATAGATATGGTTAACACTGGAAAATTAGAAAATATTGGGGCACAATCCTACCAAATTTCTTAGGAGACAACAGAAACAGAGCCATATAAAATGTCCAACTGAAATGAAGAGGTAAGAAAAACAAAATAACAACAGTGTTAGAAGCAGAAGAAATAAAAGAGTAGAAAAAAGTTAACAAGCTCTATAAAATTTCTAATATACTTGCAAAAGAGTAACACTGTGAAATAATCTGCACATCTTTACCATTTAAAATGTTTCAAACCATCACTCTTTAAATTGCAACTATGTGAAATTTCCATTTGTAAACAAAAGTATAATATTTCTAGAGTGCAACACATGTAAGACAAGGCAAGTGGGGATTAAATAGAATGAATTCATGAAAATAAACTAGTTTATCACTGATGCAATAACATACACTGAATCTGTACAAGTTTGACAGGATTGAATCTGTAGGCAAAAGAAAATTAGGATAATCATGATCAAATGATTAAACAAAATGCAATTCTTCAAGGAAAACTAATAGTGCTTAATACATACTTTACCAAAGAAACCATCAAATGATATGAAAAAATATTGAATTTGAAGGGAAAATCAAAGACTCTTGAATACATCTATAGATTGTAAAGCAACATCTATCTAGAATTAATAGAACACAAAGTCAAAAAACATCATGATATACTTAACAGCAATAGGATCATTGAATAATTGTTAATTGTTTATCTATTCCTCAAACAAATGCAGAGGAAAGAGTCTCTTCAAAATTACAAGAAATATTCACCAAGAAAAACCAACAGAAGAGTAATAAGGAACTTAACTCATCCAAAAAAGGAAAAGCACTATCAAGAGAGCACATAAAAAATTAGAATTAAGATGATTAGATTGGAAACCAATAGCATTAAAATACTTATTACATTTTTAAAAACAGAGATTAGAACAAAGTGTTAAATGATTTGTCAAAAATGGCTATTATATTAGTAATAATTTTAAAACATATGTAATTAAGTCTGCATGTTATCATTTTAGAGAATTCCAGAGAAACTGAAAACAATGCAGATATTATTATAAAAGAACTAAGAACTTAACTTGATATTCAAATATCCCACTTCAGAGTCAGTGGGAAAAGTGAGGGACATGGCTGAAATACAAACTTTCTACAATACTCTACCTAACAGGCTCAGGGAAAGAAACCACAGATGAAGTATTCAGCATAATACTGTTACTTTTGCCTCAATTATTAACTCATTCAAATTTCCAAAGACCTTTAACTAAGTAACAGTCTGATTACTAATGTGATGTTAAAGCCACAAAGTGCATCCAAAAATCCATTCTGTGACTACACCTTTAGGTGAGAGATGTATTGAAAGTAACAAGAAATAAGAGATGTATTGAAAGTAAATGTAATTGATGTATTCACCTGCATCATGATTCTACGGAGTTTTATGCATATTTGTGTTAAATGCAAAGAAAATATTTTACTTGTAATATTTTTGTTTTGCTTCCTCAGAGGCACTACTACTTAGTTTCAAACTAAGAATGTAAAATATGTTTGAGGCAATCACAATGAAAAGTTTCTAAATCTTTAAGGGAACTTCTTTTCTTTACACACAACTTGCTGGAAAAGAAACAATGACACTGCAGGACAGGAAAGAAGCCTGCTGCACTGCAATTCAAATAATTCTCCCAAGGGAAACAATAGGCCCAAAATTCAATACTCATAGTACCCACAGCCAACACAATTCACTGCTGGAAAAGCAGATTTCAGACCAAAGCATGTGATCTGTGTTTCATCATGAGTCATTATTGAGTCTTGTCCTACTAACATACATGAAGGTGATTATCTCAAAGAGCCTCATAATAAAAAAGTACATTTTTACAGTCCAAAATTATGATAATTTTAAGGTTCTAGTACTACAATCAGGGGAAAATACATTGTTTTCTCAAGAAATTCTAATATAAAACTAATGTAAAATTTACAGATACTGATCTACAACCAGAAGAATTCAGGCATTTCTTTGAGACAGGCCATTGCATATTCTTAGCTTGCAAGCATTAGAAGATTCTGAACCTAAAAATGAATAAATGGTTGAGGATGTCTAACTTTAAAAACATTGTTCTGTTGGCAATTAGAAGTGATTATAAATTCCTACCAGAGCTGGGCTTGGTGATCCACATCTCTAATCACACTTCTGTCATGGGATGAAGCAATATCACAAGTTAAACCCTCAGCTTGTACAACACAGAAAGCATCCTCTCAGTGCCATGTTCTGTAGGCTTCATTACAAGGTGATTGGCTGTTTTGGGGTACTAGGTAAAAGGCAAATTTTGACATCTCCAGAAGTTTAATTTATTGATGTTTTAAAAGAACAAGATAGCCAGGTGTGGTGGTGAATGCCTATAATCCCAGCACTTCGGAGGCTGATGGAGGAGGATCACTGCAAGTTCAAGACCAGCCTGGGTCAAAGTGAGTTCAAGGTCATCTTAAACTGCATAGCGAGACTGTTTCAAAAATAAATAAATGAATTAATAAATAAGATCACTGTGACTATGTTCTTGAATAATATATTGCATTCCATCCTACTTAAATTAACCCTCTTTCTGTCTCCCATGTAGGTGAATGAGGGATCAGAGTTCCACTGAAAGGAGAGCCAAGCTAGTGCCATGCTGTGATGGGAGTTGCAGCTAGCCAGGGCAGGCCCAGAGAAGTTTGGGACCATCAATCCTAGCGGCTGGGTCCCAACCAGCCCCCTTAGGTTACTGGATTAGGCTCCAGAGGTTCTGCAAGCTTAAGTGGACTGTGCCCAGGGACCTTCATTCAACCAGGGGGGCCAGGCCCACCCAAAGGAGAGCCAAGCCAGCGCCATGCCATGAGGGGAGTTGCAGCTCCCAAGGGCAGGCCTGGAGAAGTTTGGGACCATTGATCCTGGAGGCTGGGTGCCTGCCCAGCCCCCTTGAGTAACTGGACTGGGCTCCGGAGGTTCCACAGGCTTCATTGTATTGTGCCCAGTGACCTTCATTCAACCAGGGGAGCCAGGCCCACTGACAGGGGAGCCAAAAAGGCACCGCGCTACAAGGTGAGTTGCAGCTCGCCAGGGCAGGACAGGAAAAGTTTGGGAATATCGATCCCAATGGCTGGGTGTTGACCAGCCCCCTTAGGTCACTGTACTTGGCTCCAGAGGTTCTGCAGGCTTGAGTGGACTGTGCCCAGTGACCTTCATTCAACCAGGGGAGCCAGACTCACCAAAAGGGGAGCCAAGCCAGTGCAGGGCTGCGAGGTGAGTTGCAGCTCACCAGGGCAGGCCCAGAGACGTTTGGGACCATCATTCCCCGCAGCTGGGTGCCCACCCAACCCCTTGGGACACTGGATTAGGCTCCAGAGGTTCCATGGGCTTGAATGGACTGTGCCCAGCAACCTTCATTCAACCAGCAGAGCAAGGTCCACATAAAGGGGAGCTGGCCAGTGCCACTGCCACAGGGTGAGTTACAGCTCACCAGGGTAGCTCCAGGAAAGGTTTGGGAGCATCGGTCCCTTGCGATGCTGGACTAAGCTCCAGAGGTTCCAAGGGCTTTTGTTCAACCAGGGGAGGTAGGCCCACGACACAAGGGGAGCCAAAGTCAAGTGAGTCCCAGTAGCAGAGGGATCAAGAGGTGATTTCCAACACATCCAGGGAAAGCTTTGGAAAATCACTGGAAACACGGAAATATAGAAAAATGAAAAAACGAAAGACCAAAATGCAATCTCAAACCTCCAGCCCATCACAAGAAAACCTAGGAGCCATGTACACAGAAGAAAATACTACACATATAACTGAAATGCCTGAAATGATATCAAGTGAAATAAAAAAGCAAGTATAGGAAGCTATGAGGGAACTCAAATCAGAAATATTCTCCCAGGTAAAAGAATAAATGATAAACTCAGGGCAAGCCCACCTCAGGGTTAAGCTCCCCGGAAGCTCCATCAAGGGCCCGCCCTGCCACCGGGAACTCAGCCCAAGCCTGCCTCAGGGGTAAGCTCTCCAGAAGTGCCACCAAGGGCCTGCCCTGCCACCAGGAACTCAGCCCAAGCCTGCCTCAGGGGTAAACTCCCCAGAAGCTCCACAGAAGGCCAACCCTGCCACTGGGAATTCCCCACAAGCCTGCCTCAGAGCAAGGCTACCCAGAAGCTCGACCGAGGGCCCACCCTGCCACTGGGAACATTGAAGAGGCCATCCCAAGAGTGAAAACTGCCCTGGACTGCTGCAGATGGGCCCACTCTCCCACCTGGAACATCAGAAGATCTCAGCAGGATCCAGTTAGTGTGAGAAAATTTGGAACTTTGCTACCAGGTGAACTTTGGACTACACCGGATTGACTGTATCAATGTGGTGAGTATACCCCTAAAATAGAGGTGTACAGGAGATAATTAGGGCCATTAGTAAAACCCACTCCAATTAAATGTAAGACTTTGGAGTGTCAGAAAAGAGTGTGTGTGACCCTCTCCTACACATAGAAAACACCAGGCAGAGTGAAAATGGCAAAATGAAAAACCAAAATGCAGTCTCAAACATATAGTTCACCAGAATCATGTATAGGAGACATTGAAATAGAGGACCCCAAAAGTAACACACTGGGAATCTCTAAAAGATAGCCAGTGAAATAAAAAAACAACTGTATCGGGCTTTAGAGGAGATCAAATTAGAAGTAGTATCCCATGTAAAGACAGAAATAACAACTTTAGTAAAGGAGTTGTTGAATGCAGCTAAAGAAGAAATAGAGAAAAAAGTACATGATCATGGAAAACTAATTGAAACTTTGAATGAACAATATAGAAAACAAGCAGAATTCATGAAACAAACTCAAAGAGACATCCAAGAAACAAGCAATTCTATTGAAAGCATGCAAAACCGCCTAAAGGAAGCTGAGGATAAGATTTCGGACCTTGAGGATAGGATCACAGTTAGTGATCAGGAAAGGATAGAACTTTTAAAAATAACAAAGCAGCATGAAATGACAATTCAGAAGCTTCATGATGGTGCGAAGAGCAACAATATAAGAGTAATGGGGATTAGTGAAGATACAGGAGTCCAGGCAAATGACATACACAAAGTATTTACAGAAATAATAGCAGAAAATTTCCCAAACATGGGGAAAGAATCTGATATGCAGATAAGTGAGGCATATAGAACACCAAACAGTCACAATCAACATAAATCCACATCCAGACACATAATAATTAAGATCTCAGACATACAGCAAAAAAACAGAATACTAACAGCTGTCAGAGAAAAGACACAACTCACCTATCAAGGGAAGCCCATTAGAATCACGGCAGACTTTTCAGCACAAACCATTAAGTCAAGAAACATAAATCCACATCCAGACACATAATAATTAAGATCTCAGACATACAGCAAAAAAACAGAATACTAACAGCTGTCAGAGAAAAGACACAACTCACCTATCAAGGGAAGCCCATTAGAATCACGGCAGACTTTTCAGCACAAACCATTAAGTCAAGAAGAGCTTGGAGTGAGGTATTTCAAGCCCTGAAAGAAAACAACCTTCAACCCAGACTGATGTACCCCGCAAAACTTCCATTCAAATTTAATGGAGAAACAAGATACTTCCATGACAAAGAACTGAAGAGATTCATGTCCACCAAACCAAACCTAGAAAGAGTACTGAAAGACATACTAACAGAGATAAAAATGATCACAATCCCCAAAACAACAGAAAGAAACTACCAGGTAGGATAAGCAATTAAATAAGATGAAAAGCAGAAAGAAACAACTGCAACATAACATAGCAAAGTGGAGCCAGTATATATCAGTGCTATCCATAAATATAAATGGCCTCAATTCACCTATAAAAAGAAATAGATTCACAGAATGGATCAAGAAAGAGGCCCCCACAATATGCTGTATACAAGAAACACATCTGACCCAAAAGGAAACTCATAGGTTAAAAGTCAAAGGATGGAAAACAGTATTTCATGCCACAGGAACCCAGAAAAAAACAGGGGTAGCTATTCTATTTGCAGACAACATGAACTTCGAACTTAGAATGATTAAAAGAGATAGAGAAGGTCACTACATATTTGTTAGTGGTAAAATTCAAGAGGAAGAACTAACAATTATAAATATATATGCACCAAATACAGAGCACCCAACTGTAAAAGACAGACACTAATGGACATGAAAAAAACAAATACACAAGAACACAAAAATAACAGGAGATCTTAACAGCCCATTGTCACAAAGAGATAGATCAACTAGACAAAAAGTCAGCAAAGAAATAACAGAACTGAATAACACCTGTGAGCAATTGGACTTAGTAGATGTTTAGAGAATGTTCCACCCAACCACATCAGAATACACTTCTTCTCAGTTGCACATGGGACAGTCTCCAAAATAGACCATATATTATCCCATAAAACATTCTTAAGTAAATGCAAAGGTATTGAAATCATACCATGCATATCTGACCATAGTGCACTGAAATTGGAAATTAATGGCAAAAGAAATTGTAAAACCTGCATAAATACATGGACATTAAATAACAGCCTTTTGAACAACCAGTGGGCTACAGATGAAATTAAAGAATAAAACAATATCTACAATTCAGTGAAAATATAGAAACAACTTACTGTAATCTGTGGAATGCAATGAAAGCAGTCTTGAGAGGGAAATATATACCAATAAATTGTCATATCAAGAAAACAGAATGAGCACAAATAAACAACCTAATGCTCCATCTCAAGCTTCTAGAAAAAGAAGAGCAAGCTAAACCCAAAGCTCATAGAAGAGATGAAACTAAAGATTGGAGCAGAAATCAATGCAATTCAAACTAAAAAAAAAACAATAGAAAGAATTAATGAATCAAAAAACTAGTTTTTTGAGAGAATCAACAAAATTGACAAACCACTAGCTAACCTTATCAAGAGAAAGAAAGAAAAAACTCAAATTCATGCAATAAGAACTGAAAAGAGAGAAATTAGTAGAGATCCCATGGAAACTCAAAAGATCATGAATACCTACTTTGAAAATCTCTACTCACATAGAGTGGAAAACACACAGGAAATGGACAGATTTCTAGAAACATATGAACTACCAAAGCTCAACCAAGAAGATATAACAATTTTGAACAACCCAATAACAGCTACTGAAATTGAAAATGTAATTAAAAACTTACCAACAAAGAAAAGTCCAGGTCCTGATGGATTCACAGCTCAATTCTACCAGAAATTTAGAGAAGATTTGATGCCAATACTGCTTAAACTCTTCAATGAAATGGAGAAAAAAGCAATCCTCCCTAAATCATTCCTGGAGGCAAGTATTACTCTGATACCAAAACCAGAGAAAGATGCAACCAAAAAAGAGAACTATAGGCCAATCTCACTAATGAACATTGATGCAAAGATTCTCAATAAAATACTGGCAAATAGAATGCAGCAAATCATCAAGATTATATATCATGACCAAGTGGGGTTCATTCCAGGAATGCCGGGATGGTTTAACATACACAAAGCAATAAATGTAATAAACCACATCAACAGAGCCAAAAACAAAAACCACATGGTCATCTCAATAGATGCAGAAAAAGCTTTCGACAAGTCCAACACATGTTCATGATAAAAACCCTTCAGAAACTCAGAATACACGGTGTCTACCTCAACCTTATAAAGGCCATCTATGACAAACCAACAGCCAACATTATACTAAATGGACAAAAAATGAAAGCTTTTACTTTAAACTCAGGAACAAGACAAGGATGTCCACTCTCACCACTCCTTTTCAATATAATTCTGGAAACACTAGCCAGGGCAATCAGACAAGAGAGACAAATAAAAGGAGTAAAGATAGGAAAGGCAGAAGTTAAATTATCACTATTTGCAGAAGACATGATACTCTATATGGAAGACCCAAAAAACTCCATTAAAAGACTTCTAGAGGCAATAAACAAGTTCAGCATTGTAGCTGGATACAAAGTCAATGTTCAGAAATCAATAGCATTCCTGTACACAAACAAAAAACTCACTGAGGGAGAAATTAGGGAAATATTGCCTTTTACAATAACGTAAAAAAATGAAATACTTAGGAATCAGCCTAACTAAAAATGTAAAGGACCTATATGCTGAAAATAATACTACACTGAAAAAGGAGATTGAAGAGGATATTAGAAAATGGAAGGACATTCCCTGCTTTTGGTTAGGAAGAACCAACAGTGTGAAAATGGCCATACTCCCAAAACTGTTATACAGATTTAATGCAATCCCAATCAATATACCATTGACATACCTCACAGATCTAGAGAAAACAGTACTAAAATTCATTTGCAAATAGAAGAAACCTAGAATAGCAAAGGCAATTCTAGGCAATAAAAGCAAGGCAGGAGGGATCTCAATTCCTGACTTGAAACAGTACTATAAAGCCACAGTGATAAAATCAGCTTCATACTGGCAAAGAAATAGAACTGAGGATCAATGCAACAGATTAGAAGATGCAAGCACAACTGCAAAGACACTCAGCCACCTGATATTTGACAAAGGGGATAAATATGTCCACTGGAAGCATAGTCTCTTTAATAAATGGTGTTGGAAAAATTGGCTCTCTACATGCCAAAGACTGAAACTAGATCCATGCATATCATCATATACAAAACTAAAGTCTAAGTGGATCAAAGACCTCAATATTAAAACAGAAACACTAAATCTACTGGAAGACAAGGCAGGTAGAAGTCTTGGAGACATAGGGGTAGGCAGAGAATTCATGAACCAAATGCATATTAAAACAGCATTGAGAATCCACCTTACTCCGGAAAGAATAGCTGCCATCAAGAAATCAACTGATAACAAATGTCGGTGAGGCTGCGGGGAAAAAGGAACACTGCTCCACTGTTGGTGGGAATGTAGACTGGAACAACCATTATGGAAATCCATATGGAGAATTCTCAGAAGACTAGGATTGGAGGCCCCATTCAATCCAGCTGTCCCCCTCCTGGATACTTTCCCCAAAGAACTGAAAAGTTCATATCACAGTGATATATGTGTGGGATTGATGACCACATTTCTAGGTTCTTGTGCGATTATTGGACAGATCCATTTGCACTCTCACTGCTTGAGTGTCCACTTTGTGTGCTTTAATCCTGTTACTTGCATAACTATTTCTAAAACAACAATATGTCATGCATCAACTAGTGATTTCTTACTGTTTATCTTCTTTTCTTGAAATTCTGTAATATTTCTACCATTTTCTTGGGTTTTTTTGTCTTTAAATAAAAAAAAAAATTAAATGATAAAACCAGTGAAAGAAATACTGAATGCATCCAACAAAGACACAGCTAAACAATTAGAGGAACAAAGCAAAATGATAGAATACCTGAATGAACAGTTTAAGAGACAAACAGAATGCATTAAGCAGATTCAAAGAGATATACAGGAAATCAAAAACTCTAATTAAAGTTGCAAAAACCACCTCAAAGAAAGTAAAGGTAGAATCTCAGACCTTGAATATAAGATTGAAGCTAGTGAACAGGAAAGAAAAGATCTTCTAAAAACAACAAGAAATCAGGAAATAACAATTCAATAGCTGCAAGATGATGCAAAGAAAACAATATAAGGTTAAGAGGGATAAAAGAAAAAGAAGGGGAAAACACAAATGATATCAAGAGGTTATTTACAAAATAGGTGAAAACTTCCCAAACATGAGTATGGAAACTAACATACAGATTAGTGAAGCATAGAGAACTTCAAATAGCCATACCAAAACAAAACTACACCCAGACATATAATAATCATCCCCCCAGAAATCCAACATAAGAACAGAATATTAAAAGCTGGTAGAGAGAAAAGACAGGTCACCTATAAAGGAAAACCTATCAGAATCACAGTAGACTTCTCAACACAAACAATGAAGTCAAGAAGAGCATGGAGTGAAGTGTTTCAGATCCTAAGGAAAACGACTTCCAACCCAGACTGATGTACCCTGCAAAACTGTCCTTGAAAATGGGTGGAGAAATAAGATACTTCCATGACAAAGAACAGCTGAAGAACTTCATGATCACCAAAACACCCCTACAGAGAATACTGAAAGTCACTCTAGATACACATAGGAAAAAACCACTAAGCAAGACAGACAATTAAGCAGAATGGAAAGTTAAGATACAACATCAGAAAAATAACATGTCAACAAGAAGCCAATATATGACAGATGTAACCATTAATATAAATGGCCTCAATTCACCAATTAAAAGAAACAGACTGGCAGAATGGATCAAAAAACAACATCCAACCATATGCTGTCTACCATAAACCCATCTAACCCAAAAGGAAACTCATAGACTGAAAAGTAAAAGGATGGAAAACAATACTCCATGCAACAGGAACTAAAAAAAAAGTGGGGGTAGCTATTCTGTTTGCAGACCATGTGAACTTCAAACCAAGAATGGTCCAAAGAGATAAAGAAGGTCACTGCTTCTTTAAGGGAAAACTGCAAGAGGAAGAGACAACAATCTTTTTTTTTAATTTTTTATTTAAATGGATAAAACAGAAAAAGGAGAGAAATATTACAGAATTTCAAAAAAAACATAAACAGTAAGAAATCACTAGTTGATAAATTACATCTTGCTCTTTAAGCAATAGTTGTTCAAGTTACAAAACCAAAGCAAACAAAAAGGACACTCAAGCAGTGAGACTGCAAACAGATCTGTTCAACAATCAAACAAGAACTAAGAATATGTGTAACAATCCTGCACACATAAATATTCATGCAGTTATATCTTTTATAGCACTTCCTATTTTCTCTTTTTTACAATAGCAATTATACATTTTTTTATTTAAAGAGAAAAAACAGGAAAAAGGTAGAAATATTACAGAATTTCAAGAAAAGAAGATAAACAGTAAGAAATCACTAGTTAATACATTACATATTGTTCTTTTAGAAATAGTTATCCAAGTTACAAAATTAAACCACACAAAGTGGACATTAAAGCAGTGAGAGTGCAAACAGATCTGTTCAACAATCCAACAAGAACCTAAAAATATGATCATCAATCCCACACATCTAAACATACATGCAGCTTTATCTTTTATAGCGCTTCCTATTTCCTCTTTTTTTACAATAGCAATTATACATTTTTAAAATTTTATTTAAAGAAAAGAAAAAAAACAAAAAAGGGTAGCAACAATACAGAATTCTAAAAGAAAGAAAGAAAAAGGAGAATGAGAAAAAGCCCCACTAAGAAATCAGTAATTTATAAATTATGTACTGTCATCTTGGATGTAGTTGTACAAGTTACAAAGTTAAAGGGTACATAGTAAATATTCAAGCAGTCAGAATACAAACAGTTCTGCTCAAAGATCCAACAAAGATTCAGCAATATGGTCATCTATTTTACACACTTAAACATACATGCAGTTATATCCCTTAGAGCACTTTCTTTTCCTCTCTTTTTTACAATAGCAATTAAACATTTTGGTTTTATTACTCTTGTAGTTTTTATTTACTTTTTACACTAGAGACACATTATAATATTTATAAATATGATTCTTATTTATTTCACTAATGAGGATACTCTCAAGTTGTCTCCATTTGCGTATGAAGGCCTCAAGGTCATCCTTTTTTATAGCTGAGTAATATTCCATTGTATAAAAACACCACACCTTTTTATCCACTCTGCAGTTGATGGGCCTCTTGGTTGTGTCCAGGATTTAGCTATCACAAGTTGTGCAGCTATGAACATGGGTGCACATATATCACTGTAATATGAACTTTTCAGTTCTTTGGGGAAAATACCCAGGAGGGGGATAGCTGGATTGAATGGGGCTTCCAATCCTACTCTTCTGAGAATTCTCCATATGGATTTTCATGTACTGGCTCGACTTTGCCATGTTATGTTCCAGTTGTTTTTTTCTGCTTTTCCTCTTATTTAATTGCTTATACTACCTGGAGGTTTCTTTCTGTTGTTGTTTTGGAGATTGTGGTCATTTTTATCTCTGTCTAGTATGACTTTAAGTACTCTTTCTCGGGTTGGTTTGGTGGACATGAATTTCTTCAGTTGTTGTTTGCCATGGAAGTATCTTGTTTCTCCATTAAATTTGAATG
>PVLA01019425.1:0-12300 GCA_004027455.1 Hydrochoerus hydrochaeris
GGGAGGGGAGGGGAGGGGGAGGGGGAGGGAACCTTAGGACATCCAGCGCACAAGTGCACTGTGTAAACAGGCAAAGGAGGCCTCAGAGGAGGCACAGCTGAGCACAGTGCTCGGTGCCCTGCACAGGTGTTTTCAGGAAGAGGGAGTTGCAGCAAGTGGACAGAGGTAAACAGAGCAAGCAGGGAGGCCGCCAGCCCTCCTCTCCACAGTGCCCACCCGGCTGTCTGTCACCTCCCTCCCCCCACCCCTGCCAGGGCACTCACGTGTTTAAAGCAGCTGACAGGCGCAGCCTTGTAGCTGTGGTCCTTCAGGAACTTTCCCCAGTCAAAACCCAGGACCAGAGCTGCAGAGCAGAAAGAGCAAGAGTCCGGGCTGCAGGTCCACGCGGCAGCCCCACGAGGAGCTGCCCCTGAGGAGCTTGCGGGTGCAGAAGTGGGGCCCTTTCCCAGCCTAGCACTCTCTCTGACACTGCCCTCTGGCTCCTCTTGCACCATCATACCTGCCCCACCCGTGGCCATCGGGATGGTGAGGATGGAACCTAAAGGCCGCCAGACCCTCAGGAAATGTCTCCCTCCTCTTCCAGCAGAGAAAGGGACATTCAGTGCTCCCCACTTAAACCTTTCAGGCCTTCCTCCCTGCCTGCCGACCCCACCCTGGGGAGGTAGGAGGGGCACATCCCGCCCTCCAGCAATTTCAGTCAAAAACTCAGGTGAAGGACCACAGGGCTGCCTGGGCCAACACTGAATCCAATCAGAAAGAGTTGCATTCAGGGCGGGGCATAGAGCTCAGCGGCTCAGCGCCTGCCTGGCATGCACATGAGTTTGAGTCTCTGTACCAAAAGAAAGCTATATTCGAGAGAGAAAGGTCCCTCTCTCTATTCCCCTTGGCCACTCTGCACCGTCTTTGAACCAGACCTGGGCCTCAGCTGCCTGGGGCAGAGAGGCCCCTGGGATAGAGCAAAGAGAAAGGAGAGAGGCTAAGTCTCCGATTATGAATGCCCAAGAACAGGGTTCTGGTATGATTCAGGCTGACGGGGGATACAAGCCCCAGAGAGACTGCAGGGCAATCTTTAGCGGGCTGTCTTTTTCAGTCCTCTCCCGGGATAAGCTGCCCACCTGGCACCTGACCCAGGCCTCTGCGTCTCACCGTCTTGTCCTGTTGGTGTCCCATCTGCCAGCTGTCCTGTCCCTTGGGAGTGGAGGAAGGCTCCAATTTTGGCAGACCAGGCTGCCTTGTGCAGGACTTTGGCTTTCTTGGTGGGCGGTTTTCCCTGGAGGGAGGAAATCAGAGGATGGGACCTGCTCCTTGGCTCAGACCCTGGCCTTGGTGCAGTTCCTCAGCCTCGCTGGTGCTTCAGTGGTTCCTTCTGTGTGACTAGAAGGTGACCCTAACAACACAGCCCAGAAGACAATGGGGCAGGGACAGAGCTGCAGGGAAGGGAGGAGCAGGCAGCTTCCCCCAGGAGCTTCTCCCTTCAGTTTCCACCTTCCCAGCAGTCTGCAGACCCACAGCAAAGGGTGGCAACAGAGGAGCCACAAACTCTCTGCCTGCCAAGGAGGCAACCTGTGTAAATGTTCTTGAGAGATGTCCTTGGCTGCAACCAGGGGCCCAAAGAAGACATCCCTTAAGTGACAGGTCCTGGCATGGTCTGGACCTTGTAACTTAAAACACTTGATGAGAAAGGTCAAGAATTTAAAGAAATCAGTGAAACAGAAGCATGGGTTTCAATCCCAGGCTGACCTACTCATAATTAATTATATAACTTTAAGTTACTAAAATTTAAAACAATTTTTGAGCTTTAAAAATATGGAAAAAAAAATTCACCTGTGCCGGGCGTGGTAGCTCATGCCTATAATCCCAGCACTCGGGAGGCTGAGGCAGGAGGATCATAGCGAGTTTGAGACCAGCCTGGGCTACAAAGTGAGCTCAAGGCCAGCCTGAACTGCATAGTGAGACCCTGTCTCAAAAAGACAAAAAAAAAAAAAAAAAAAAAAATTCATCTGTTTGAGACAGGATCCCAGGCTGGCTTGCAACTCTCTGTGATCCTCCTACCTCACCTCCCAAGTGCTGGGATTACAAGCATGTATCACCATGCCCAGCAATCCTCTTTTTCTACACTGGGGACTGAACCCAACAATCCGTTTATTTTTTTAGACCAGGTCTCACTATGTAGTTCAGGCTGGCCTACAACTCATGGAATTTTCCTGCCTCAGATTTCTGAGTGCTGGGATTACAGGTATGTGGCACCATGTCTGGCCCTTCTGCTTTTAAATTCTGAGATGAGATCTTGCTAAATTACCCAGGCTGAGTTGGAATTTGTAATCTTCCTGCCTCAGTCTCCAGGAGTGCTAGGATTACAGGCATGCACCACCAGCTCCACCAGATCCATTTTTTAGAGTCTGGGGGTGAAGAACGTCAAACCCTGAGCAAACACTGCCAAACATCACTAGGTGCCTGAGGAGATACAGATGCTTTGACTAAAATCCACAAAGCGAGGGGAGCAATGACAACTTTCACAATATCATCATAAAGGTGTGAAGCGCTAAGCAGAAAGATCTGACACCCAGAAACTTGGTAAATGTCTTGGTAGTGTTTTCAGGATTTGCAGCATGTTAGAACTATCTGGAGCGCTTTAAAATCCCGACGTCCAGGCTACGCTCCGTCCCAATTCCACCGGAATGTGTGGGGTCAAGAGGATGCAAACAACAATGGTTCTAGCTCTTCCAGGGGATCCCAGCATGTAGCTGGAGCGTTGGGAGGCAGGGCCTGAGATTTGGCTCCAGCCGAGGTTCCCTGCAGGACCTCACTGCAACCACTAGCCCTGGGCACCTTTCATAAAAGCCTAGCTGGACCACGGCATGCGGCTGGAAGCCGCCCGCGTTTCTGCCTCCCCAAATCCTATGCGTGTCAGAGATCTGTCAGGTTATCTCGGTGGCTGCCTGTAATGTGAGCTCAGAGACGGACCCTGATCCTCAGGCCTGATTCCCAGCTTCCTTTCAAGACTGTAAGGAAAGGGCAGTGAAGAAGAGAAAGATTTGTGCCGGTATTGTTTGGACCACTGAAGGCAGATGTCTTGTGCTCTGGGTGAATGATTTGGAGATGACAATGTGCAATCTATGTGCCATTGCTGCCCCCTGATTGATGTGTTTTGTGTTTTCACTTTTCTTTCTTCGTTTTTGCCTGAAATAAAATGGATTTGTAAAATAAATGAATAAATGTGCTGTGAAGACCACAGTAGTTCTGCAAAGTCTGAGAGCACACTAAATATCAGGAAATGTACGACCTCAGATAGCCACAAGCAGGGAAAGTCACAAGCCCACCAGACCCTGGGTGGCTTCCTTCTGTTCATCCGGGATCGCGGAAGGGGCAAGCGCCCACCTCACCTGCAGTCGCGCCAGGATGCTGGCTTTCTTGGAGTTGGAGGAGTAGCTCCGGGAGCAGGAGACACTGCAGAACCTCTTGGTCTTGGAGAAGAAGGCTTCCCTTGTGCCCACGATCCCGCACATCTCACAGACAGCTGCAAGAGAGCTTACTGAGTGACTCCCCAGACACAGTCACCTCAAACCGCACAAATGGACCTCAGAATCGGGCCACTGCATTAACCAGTAAGCCCGAGCCCCACCCCCACTGAGGCTGATGGAAGTGGAACAGGGGAAGGGACTGTGCATTTTGTCTTTTTTCCCAGACAGGATCTCACTATGTGGCCCAGGCTGGCCTGGAACTTGTGAAATTCCTGCCTGAGCCTCTTGAGTAGCTGGGTCTACAGGTGCGCACCCCACCATACGCTGCCTATGTCAACCGGGAGGCTGAGAGAAAATCACGAAGACAACTGTGGAAGCAGGCAGCTGTTGGTAAGTTTTCAAGAGAGGAAAATGAGCAAAAGAATACACAAGGAGGCCAGGTGTGGTGATGTATGCCTATAATCCCAGTACTCAGGAGGCTGAGGCAGGGGAACTGCTGAGACTTCAAGGCCAGTCTGGGCTATATAGTGAGTTCAAGCCCAGCCTGAACTGCATAGCGAGTCTCAAAACATAAAACAACAAAAAAAGAATATGCATGGAGAAAAACTGCCAAGGTACTTAACCTCTGTGGCTTGATTTTCTCATTTAAATAGTAAGAAGACTGAAGCAGTTCCAGAGTACAACCCTGCCTTCACCTTGGAATCACCTGCGGAGCCTGAGCGTCTAACGAACTGATCAGTGTGGGACACGGGCATCTGTAGTTTGTTACAAGGTCCCCAGGTGATTCCTTCTAGTCCGATAGGCCTACTGGTCCCCAATGATTCCTTCTGGGGCTAAAGTTCTGAGATGACAAAAGAAGGATTGGAAGAAGGCAGGAGGAAAGATAAAGGGCAGAAAGGACGAAAAGACACACTGAATGGAAAGGAAAGCAAGTTCAATTGGCAAAGAATATTAGATTACTTTTTTTTTTTTTTGGTACCACGAATCAAACTCAGAACCTTGCATTTGCCAGGCAGCCGCTGTGCCACTGAGCTATAGCCCCAGCCCTTGAATTCTCAGCATTTTGACACCCCAAGGATCGGGGTGTCAGACTGTTTACCCCACCTCTCCTCACACCAGAATCCCTGACACAGGGACCCTGAGGCTAGGCTATCCAAACATCACATCTTTGAAGACAACTGGCTTTGGGATGATCCAAGGGGATTGTTACGTGGCCACTCTTACCTAAATCCTTATCCAACATTCCTGTCTCTCACCCCTAACTCCCTGACTTCCAACCCAGGGACCCACAACCAGCTTGTTTCTTGTGCCTTCTGGGAAAAGAGTCTCAACACTGCTTCCCATCTTCTGCACATCCAGACGTAGAACTCCTCAGGCAAGAGTCAAAGCAGCACAGTGTCACTGACTGGCACCTGACATGCTCGATAAACATCAGGTGTATGAAAGAATGGATGAAATCACACCTCATAAGCCAGATCACAGAACAGGCACTGGCCCCTGTGGCCAGGTCTTTAGATATCTGATCCCTAGGATATGAGGTCAAGCAGGGTTTTTTTTATAATCTGGATGGCCAGTACCCACCCCTCCCACCCTCAAAAAAACCCTCTAGATTCCTCCCCATCTTCCAGGGACACCTCAGAGGCACCTGGCTCAGAACCACTGCCATCCACAGAGCGGGGAGTCCCAGGGCTGAGCAAATGCAGTGGGGAGGTGGGCAGCTCCCCCGCCTCTCGATCCTCATTTTCAGCTTCACTTGATTCTTCCAGATAGGAGCTGCTCTCACTGCCCACACTGCTGTTGTAGCTCCGGAAACTGTCGTAGCCACCAAACAGCTCTAGGTCATCGTCTTCTTCCTCCTCCATTGGCTCTAAAGAGGGAGTCTCCTAGTGGCAGAATGACACAGACCAGGCAGATGTGGCAGGATTGGTTCAGTGTAAGGGGAGGGAAGATCTATTGACCTCCTTTTAGGTGCTTTGTCAAGTCAGCACTTTGGGGGGCCTTTTAAACACCCCTGTAGGCAAACACCAAGGTCGATTCTCTACCTGTTTCTCCACCACAACGCAACAGAACAGCATAAGACATAAATAGGGGGCCAGGGGTTTAGCTCAGCAGTGTAAGCGCCTGCTTGGCAAATGTGAGGTTTTAAGTTTGATCCCTGGCACCCCAAATAAATAAATAAATAAATAAATAAATAAATAAAAAGACATAAATAGGTGTGGGGACCTCACCAGATTTTTCTGTGGATTGATAAATAATAGTATTTTAATGTGGATGAGATAAAACACAGCTGCTTCTTGACTTTCAGGGAGTTACAGCCTGAGAAATCTATCATAAACTGAAAACAATGTAAGTCACAAATGCATCAAACATCACAGGTTAGCAGCACAGAACACCATAGAGTACTAGGTGGTTTCCCCTGAGATCAAATGGTTGACTAGAAGCCGCAGATGGCTGCCAAAATGCCCAATATCTTAAGACAGAATTACAGAGTGTATCAGGAGCTTGGGATCAGATCAAAATGTGAGATTCCAAGAACCAGTTCTACTGAACGGAATACTGTTTTCACACCATTGTAAAGTCAAAGAGCTGTCATCTGAGAACCCAAAGTCTGTACAATGTGAAAATGTCCTAAACAATTCACAAGGACTTTCTGAGGGAGGAGAAATACATTACAGTTATTCTTCCCTGTTCAGCATTTGTACACTGAAATGTCAACTCAAAAACAATTTAACTCAGAGAAAAGTTAACACGAGAGCCAAGACGTCCTGAGGAAGATCTGAGAGGCGGATGGCACACAGAGAGCTATGGCATAGCGGTATCACGTGTACAATTTTGGATTCAGCACTCATCTTAACTGGCTATATGGGTCCTTAGACAGGTCATTTCACCTCTGCGAGCCTTGATTTTCTCATCCATGGAGTAAGATAAATTTTGGCTCACAGGATGAGAAATGTTAATGAGCTATTGTATATAAATCAACGAAGTAGAAAAGGCTCAGTGAAGCAAGGTATGAACTCTAGTGATTACTAGCTCACGGCTCCACAGAAAATCAAGTTCTCAATGCCTCGATTTGCACAAGGATAGTGTCATCAATTTAATAGAACTTAGGGGAGAAGAGATGGTTCAAGTAAGCACACAGAATGGTGATCTGCACACAGTGAGTGCTCAATAAATGGTGTATTATTGGGCTGAATGGTAATATTATTGGGTGCCTCAAATCCTATTTGTCTGGGTGTGGCTCTACTGGCTTTACCATTTAACTGCAATTCTTTTGTTTTGTTTTATTGTTTTGAGACAGCGTCTCACTAGGTAGTTCAGGCTGGTCTTGAACTCCCTGTGTAGCCCAAGCTGGCCTCAAACTCATGGCGACCCTCCTGTCTCAGCCTCCATGGATTACAGATGTGTGCCACCATGCCCGTTTTAACTGAGATTTACAGATGTGTGCCACCATGCCCATTTTAACTGAGATTTTGTGCATGATATGAAGCCTTGATGCTCGCAGTTTCTTCACTCATACAAAGAAGACAATAACAAACCTCCTTTGGAGGACCATTAAGAAGACTGAGCCAGGAAAAGTCCAATTCTATTTTCAGAAGTTGGTAACAGCTTTGAAAGGGTGAGCTATTATTCTTATTTTCCATCTTATTATTCTCCTTCACCCCTGTAGCGTCTTCCAGCTAGTCTACTACATATTTGCAACTATACATGCAAGTACGTTAGAGAGGAAACCAAATTCAAACGCATGAGGTGTCCAGAGGACACCAGATGAATGGGTGGGCTGGTTACACGCCGCTGGGTAAAAGAGGAAATGCAGAACGACGAAGGTTTAGGAGGCTGACGACCGTGCCGCCTCCTGCACGCTCTGCCGTGGGAACGTCGGGGGATCTGCTCGCTCTGCAGCCCGGGCTCGCTCTGCAGCCTGGGTTCCCTCTGCAGCCTGGGCTCGCTCTGCAGCCTCGGCTCCCTAACCATAGAGACGAACCATAGCGCAGGATGGCTCGGGTCCTGGAGTTGAGCGGTACTAAGCCGCCACTTCCCTTTCTTCCCTCCTGCATGTGACAGGCCTCGCAAGCCCTATGGAACACGACCACGAGACAAGCAGGACAAAGGAGCCGCAGGAGCCCCCGATCGGAAGCCCGCTTCCCTTCCCCACGCGAGGGCGACCGTTCCTCCGCCGACTTCTGGCCCGACGTGAGCCCCGCAGGAAGAAGCAAAGAGCATCGCCGATCACCCCTGGCCGAGTTGTAGACCACTGCCTCAGTTTACCAACCCTTCCACCCTCCGGGCGCGGTTAAGAGCCCTAAAGACGGATCCGCGGAGCGAGGCCCTCGGGGGTCCCGTTCCTAGATGTGTTACGTCCTTCTCCTCCTCTCACCTCCAGGCTCTGCGGCTTCTCCATGCGACCTAATTCAGTTTCCTCGACCGTCATCAGGTGTGGGAAGCCATATTGGCCTCGCCGCTCTCCCCGAGCATGTTCATTGGTCGCGTCCCTGAGCCGAAGACCAATCACGCTGCAGCAAAGAGGAAAAGCCGGTTCCGCGTCGGTTCGCGCCGCTCCGCCCCCTGGAGGCTGGGAAGCCGCGGGTCGTTGTGTGACTTGTAGTTACCGCCTGGATGCCTCGGAGGGCTAAGGCCAGGCGTTACCACGACACCGGGGAAATTCTGCACCTGCGCTCTTGGTGCTGCTATTATACGACTTTTCATCCCCACCATGTTCTGCTTTAAACAATTACTCAGCACTTACTGAGTACATTCCCAGGCTTCAAGAATAATCTCCCATCTTTTCACTTAGAAATGTAAGGTGGACTTGTGCAGGGGATTCGGTTCAGATAGAAAATGGATAATAGATAACATGCTCAATGCTAAAAATGGGCAGGGCCTGGTGGCTCACGGCTGCAGTCCTAGCACTTGGGAGGCTGAGACAGGAGGATTGCCGAGTGTGAGGCTAGCCTGGGCTATATAGTGAATTCAAGGCCAGCCTAAACTGCATAGCAAGGCTCTGTCTCAAAGACTAATCCAATCCTGAAATCCACTTTTTCTGTGATGTGTTATTTTTTATACTACTACAAACAAGTACATCAAAAGCATGAGAAAGTAGAAAGCTTGAGCTTTCCAGAATCATCGTTGGAAAGTTTGAGACTGGGAGAGAAAGAAACAGAGAAGGATCACAGTGACACCCACCTTTAGCCTGAGTTGAAGTGCATGTTATTAGAAATTCGGCTGAACCATCTTACATCTTATTAAACACTGGTTGCTTAGCAACAGAGCCGGCAAGCCCAGGGCTCTGCAGCTCCTGGCTCTGGGGCTCAGGCTGCAACTCTTTCTGGCTGGTCCAAGTTATCCCTTCTCATGGACCCATGGCTTCTCTTTCCAGACCATCCCTGAGATGTTTCTGAGGTGGGGGATTGGTACTGCGGAATGAACCCAAGGAATGCTGAGCTACACATGTCCAGTCCCCCAACCCTTTTGGTACAGGGGACTGAACTCAAGATCTCAAGCTTGCAAGCTAGGCACTTATGACACTGAGCTAAATTCCTGGCCCAGCCCTTTGTATTTTGAGACAAGGTTTTGTTAAGTTGCCTAGGCTATCCTCAAATTTGTGTCTTCCTGCCTCAAGTCTCCCGAATACCTTGGATTATAGACCTGCCAGCACCCAGCTGGCTGAGCTGTCCTGAGCAAGTCATTCATTCCTATCAGCTTGTTTCTCATTTGTCAAGCGGGGCTCTTACTGAGGATGCTGTAAGCTAAATTAGCAAAGCACCTGGGGTACTGTTGCCTCCCAGCCGTCCCTTCCAGGATCCAGGCATCACAGCACAGTTAGACACTTGGCTGGTTTGCACTCTTCTCAGGTCCGTTCTGGCCCAAGTCCAGAGCTCTGTGTAGCAGGGTGTAGGGCACAGATGCTCCCTGCTACCCTTCCTGAGGACTCCTCCCAGCGCCCCCGCAGCTGCGCTGCGCACCCTGCGGGCTCAGGTCCTGCGCCGTCCTGGGCCGAGCTGCCCTCTCCTCTCCGCCCTCCTCATCAGCTGCCCTCCGAGCCCCGCTTCCCTGCTCTCCCTCCTCAGCCCTTCCCGCCCCACCAGCCAGGACTCTCCCGCATCCCTGTCGCTCAGCGCCGGCGCTGCCTCTTTGTCTCGCCTAAGCCTCATTGTGCTCTAGACCTGGCTGACGGGAGGGGGGCGCAGCTGGCAGCTCAGGGCAGGGCTGCGTCCAGGTCCGGCCGTGGGTACGGGCCTGCGCTCGCCGTGCACGGTGTGGGCACAAGGGCAGGGCACTGGGTGGTAGCGCTGCGGGCGCCGAACCTTACCCGGGCTCTGCAGTACCCCGTGGAGGGGACCGAGGAGCTGGCTGCGCGCTCACACGCAGCACACGCGCGGGGCTGCGAGCTCATCTCGGCCGCCTGGGAGCTCGGTGCCCGCCTTTTCCTTCCCGGGCTCCCTCAGCGACAGTGTAAAAAGACAGAGGAAAGCACTGGCCTGGCCTCAGTGCTGGGTACCAAGGAGCTCCCTGTGACAGGGACAGGATGACAGGTCCTGTGCCAAAGTGTGAAAAGGCTGCTGTCACTCCCACCTGGATATCTGACTGGTCCCTGGAGACCTGGACCTGAGTTTCAACTTTGACAAACCCTCCTAGGCGGATTTGGGAGCTGATGATCCGGAACAGTTAAGGCTGCGGTGAGCGAATGTGCCCTCTTCCCCGAACTTCTGAGCAGGAGGCGCTCACACCGCCGTAGGGACCAAAACACGCCCTGAAGAAGTGAGCCAGAGCCTCCGAGTCTCACAGTTTATTGAACAACGAGTAATAAGAAAGCAAACTGGACAGGCTATACAGCAATCCCAAGCTTGTATCTACAAGTAATCAACTTTAATTGCAAGATTTACAACACTTGAGAATTTTACACAAAGCGAGATTTTCAAGTTTTACAGAAAGCAAGACTGTGTGGCAGAATAAGAACTGAAAGAAAAAGCCCCAGGGAGACCTTGCACAGTCCAGTCATCCCGCTGGATAACTGCTTTCTCATTTTTTTATGAGATGTATAAATAACAAACATTTTTCTTTAAGAAACCACAATTTTGGGGGCCAAGGATATACAAATGCCTGCCTGGCAAGTGTGAGGTCCCAAGTTCAATTCTTGGTATCAACAAAACAAAACACAGAATTTATAATACATCAATTTAGCAGTTGTTCCTGTTTTGAAAAAGTCATTTTCTTTCCTACATCCGCAAATTATTTTAATGCTTGACGTTTTCTGTTGAGATTTATAGAAAATTTTCTGGAGCACAAAAGTTGAGTCAGGGGAAAAGGGAAAAATTTTCCCCTAGATCATCTCACCAAAAATTTTTAAAAATGAGTATTTTAGCACTCAGAGGGAGAAACTACTATTTTAATATGTTTATGTATTGGAACATACTTTTTAGTAACATTAACCCCTGCTGTACTTTGGTTTTAGAATTTTAAAAATTGTTCCATAAAGTGAAGAAAATAAGGAAAAATTTCCACCTTCTGTAACAGTAAATAGTAACTACTGATGTTAAGACATTTTCCTTAATTTAAAAAAAACGAATAAAACCTATCGGAAGTGCAAGGCAGGAGCTTTGGGGCCTCTGCCCTCGGCCTCCTTCCCCGGGCACAGGGACAGCAGGCTGGGGATGCAGCCAGCAGTCTATTCTTAGTGCCCTTCCCTCCCTCAGCTCACCTGGCACGTCTGCTTCCAACCACAAATGGCACTGGGCACATTAGCCCACGCCTGAATCCCATCATCTGGGAGGGTGAGGGAGGACAATCTCGAATTCAAGCCCAACTTACTGTGACTTACTGAGACCTGGCTACAAAAGAAAAGATTCTAACTGGGCTGGGCTCAGTGCAAAGGCCCTGGGTTCATTCCCAATACTGTAAATGAAATGAAACCAAATCAAAAACAACCTCCACAAACAACTACTACAGTTCTTAGGTGTTCTAAGGAAAAAACTGTTTCATAGGCTAAGAAAGATTCCAAAAAACTTCAGTTCAAAAAGCCTAAGAGAAAATAATTTTTTCTGCTCCCAAAATACCACCAAGTGTCTATTATATATCTGGTGTACTTTGTGAGAGATCTCAATTCAATCTGAGCTATCGGTGCTGAGTCCCAGGTCCATGGTGCTTGTACCATGGTTTGCCGTGCATGGACGGCTAGCGAGCTGAGCGTGTTGGATTCTGGTCTGGGATGGCAAAATGCCCTTGCTCCATTGGGTTGGCAGCCTGGGCAGCAGCCAGTCCAGAATGTGGGGAACAGGTCTATAGGGAAATGCAGTGTGGATATGGAAAAGGCTGAGGCTGCATCCTCAGGGATGGGGCTGGGCTAGGGCGGGGTTGGCACCATGGCCATGGAGAAGGGACAGGATGGGGGAACACACTATATTAGGAAGAGAACTGGGGATCACCTTGGAGGGGTGGGGGCTGGGCCTGCTTTGAGGGTTCTTAGGGTTGGACTAAGCAGGGTACCCCACCTGCTGCTGGAGGAGTCGCTGACAGGCCTGAAGACTGGCTCCTGCTCCTGTGGCTTGGGGGAGCTGGCCCATCTCTCCCACGTTCCCTTGTTGCATGTGCTGCTGCATCACCTGCTGTGGTGTCAACATGTCCCAGAACTGGGAAGACACAGCACCCAGATTCACGTTCACTGGCTGCGCCTGGGAGCTCATCCCTCCCGTGGGTGGCTGAAGCTGCTGCTGAGGCTGCTGCTGGGCCAGGCCAGCCCTCTGCACGCCTATCTGATGGCATCTGTGTTCTGCATGGCTTCATTGGAGTGGACTCTCTGCATGGCTGGCAGCTGCAGCCCTGGCTGTCCCTGGGCCGTGCCATG
>PVLA01019426.1:0-12298 GCA_004027455.1 Hydrochoerus hydrochaeris
AAAGAAAATAAATTCCAGCTCTTTGAAGAAGAAACAAAGCCCAGTTATGAATTGAAACAGAGATCTAAAGGTTATGCCATCTTTTAAGAGTGAATGTAGAAAGTTTCATTCATTCCTTGTTTTCTCACCCTTGGAAATTAGAAACTTGCTCAATCCATACTACAGCTCTGTCTCATATGATGGTATCCTAATAATCTTAAGCAAATTTTGATTTGGTTTACAAGTATTTATTTTAAATATATATATAATATATGTATGTATGTATATGTATGGAAAATACAAGTTGAGATCAAGTTGATTCAGTGCAAAAATTAAAACATTAAATGGTGGAATATATTTCTAACTTAATATAAAAATAACAATATCAATACAACAGTTTTATTGGGTATTAGGTACACTGAATTTTCAGTTGCATCCTGCTAAATAATCAACCTTTAAAAATTTTTTCTATCTTTCTGTGCTGTAAATAGAATATATTAATAGTATTATAATTTATTCTGCATTTCAATACACTTAGAAATCATTGATCTAAAAATGTTGTCACGATTGACAATCTCACAACTAAAACAAATTATTGCCCTAAATTTTCTATTTTTCATTCATACTCAAATTTTCTTTTTGCTTTGGGATTGCATGAATCTAAAATTGTGGTTTCTTAACTGTAGAAAAATTATTTGTAACAATTCTAGGTTATTAGAATGTTTATCTCTTCCTTCAAGGAGTTTTTAACTGGGTACCTAACTGTCAGAAGTGCCTTATTAAACTAATATCACGATGGTTATTTCTCTGTTCTCTAAACTAGATGTTACTGGAGTAAAATACTTTACCAGTGTTGCTTGCAGCCATTAATTTTCAATTAAATTTTATCCTCTCTCTCTCTCCCCATTTTCCAATTTACCTAGACCCCTCTCCTCAGTTCCAGTAGCTGTGGAAGGCAGAGTCTTCTGTGTGTCCCTAATTCACACGTCCACAGTGTCCTTCTGGCCCCAGATTATATCTCCCGGCTCTGTGGCTCATGCACTTGCAGACACTGGAGCTCAGCCATGTCCTGTGTTTCTCAGTGGCAGGATAGATGTGGCTTTGGAAAGCAGGCATTGTTTGGGTCACAAAAAATATGAACTTTTTTACATGTAGAGGGATATCTTTTGTCTGTCCCTTTTTTATTCCCTCTTTACTCCTGTCTTTTTGGTTTTATTTTTTATAGTCTTGTATTTTCTAGCATATTTTAATGCACAACTCACTGTGTTGGTATGAACTCACAAACCTTTTTTTTTTTCCATTTGAATACGTTTCTGTTTATTTGATCCTAAAGTTTTAGGCCATCCAGTGATTGGAAATAGTTCTAAAATGATCTCAGGGTTTCAGAATCAAGTACTGTGTTTTTTTGTCACCCAAGTAGACTTTCTGTGTGGGTAAATTTGGCTGTAGGCTGAATCAGTCATTTTCACATCTCATTGCTTATGCAATATTCTTCCTTATTCACGGATGAATATGTATATGCTCTCCCAGGGCAGGCCCACCTTTCTAGACCTTATAAAGGAGCTCTTTGAAAGGAGAGCTCCGTGACAGAGTCAGGGGCAGCAAGATGAGGTCAAAGATCCAGTTCTACATGTGCCTGTTGCTCTGGGTCTCTGGTGAGAAATTGGACAGTTCCAAAATCACTTAGAGTAGTATCTTTGTAGCGTGAAAATTATATTTTTTAAATGCAAAGAGACATAATATGACGCAAGTATATGGTAACTTACAATAACATTAGTGTCGACATTTTAAAGACATTATTTCTATATTTACAAGATAAAGTGTGTGTGTTTGTGTGTGTGAGTGTGTGTGTGTGTGTAATCACTATTTATTCCTGATTGCAGGTGTCTGCGGTGACATTGTGGTGACCCAGACTCCAGGCTCCCTGGCAGTGTCTGCTGGAGAGAGCGCCACCATCCGCTGCAAGTCCAGTCAGAGTCTTCTATACAGTGGTTACAATCTTTTAAGCTGGTACCAGCAGAAAGCGGGACAGTCTCCGAAACTGCTCATCTATGATGCATCCAACCGGGCATCTGGGGTCCCAGACCGGTTCAGTGGCAGCGGGTCTGGCATGGATTTCACTCACCATCAGCAGAGTGCAAGCTGAAGATGTGGCAACTTACTACTGTCAGCACTATTATAGTGCTCCTCCCACAGTGATTCAGCCTTCAACATAAACTCCCTCTCAGGGTCTCACCAGCTGCTAACTCCCAAAGTGGCTCAGAGATTGACCACTTCCTCCTGCTGCCTGAGAGGCTGTGTCCCCCTGATGCATGAGGAAGTCCGCAGGACTGAGCAGATGATAAAGGGGCTCCTGGACTCCTAGATGCTTTGTTATAGGCAACTATAGACGAGATGTTTGTATTAATTTTGATTTGTTTTATAATAATTTTCCAAGTCATGGCACTGAAATGAGCAATGTTTGCTCTGCGGGTGCCCAGGACCCTGTCCGTCCTCAAGCCTCAGGGATGAATCAATATGTCGTAAGTGGACAAAGGGAGGGATTTTTACAGAATATGTGTAAAAATAGAAGGAAAAGAGGAAAAGGAGGGAAATATGGGTAGAAAATTGGCACAGTCTTTATGGAGATTCTTTAAAATTTGTAAATTAGAATAAAATCTATAGTAAATGACAACATAACAAATTGTGGTGATGGGGAACTTGTCAGTTCAGTGCCAAACATTACAGAAAACATTTGAAACTCATTTACAGTTTATACACTTGGCTCCTCACATACATTCCAAAATAGAAAAAACCAGACAGGTGAAGCTGATACAGGTTCAATATTCAAAAAAGTTTTAATATCCAAAATATTCAAAGGTTAAGGTTTTACAGGTTCAATATGCACAAAAGACTGGGGAGGGGGAGGGGAGTGTAAGTGGGGGGAGGGGAGGGCGGTGAGCGAGTGATGCTGAGGTGAGACATAAGCGGATTTGAAAGAGGAAACTGGGAAATGGGCACAATTTCTGACCAGCTAACACTATTTTACCAACATTACAAAAGCAATATTGCTGTTTAGTATCCCTGTGTGTTGTGTTAAAATACTATAGAACCTCAATTGCTCTTAGAGGTTTGTGTATAAAACACACAGATAGGTATGAAGAGAAAGGCAAAAAAAAGTAGAAACAGAAAGATAGAAGATGCGAAAGGCAGGAGAAGGTATAAAGGGGAAAATAATTCAGGCAAGGAGAGGGTGAGATTGAAGTGAGGAGGTGAGAAAAGAAAGAGGAAGACAGAATCTCACCACTGATCCAAAAAAACCACGCAAGATTTTGTAATATCCAGAAACACACTGGAAGGAGGCCCAGATGACTTACCGCACAGAATACTTCACAAGCAACATTTGAACATTTGAACAAATAGGTAGAACAACAGATCCAAATACACAAATTCCGGGCATGCGACCACAGAAAACCCAAAAGAGAAAAAATCACAAGGAAACCCCCCACACCACCCCTACACACACATCCCAGAGAAACATGCAAAGGCTCTAGTCCTCAAGAACCTCCACGAATGTCGGACCTCAGTAGGTCTCCCTTTTCTGCCACTGAGAGGTGGCAAACAGGTTCCAGCAGGGATTCTGTGGAGGGCTCTGCTGTTTGCTCCCCCAGTTTACCTCACTCAGCTCCCTGTGTTCTGTGTGTAGTTACATCCAAGTTCTACTCTGCCTGTCCACCATGGCTGGCAAGGGCATGATTCCCCTGTGGTCTCTCAGGAGGTGCTGACCTCAATGTCATGAGCCGCTCTGATGAGTTTTCTCTGTCCCTTTCCTCTTCTTGCTGACTTTCAACTTAGCCACGAAGTGAATGGTTTCTATGGCCTAGCAGGAAGCAATCTCTGTGGACACTCAGCTGGATATTTGATACATTCCTATTAATTACGTGTCAACTTGTTCAGCATGACATTCTCTCTCCAGCTTGTAAATGTAGTGCTATTTAGGGCTCTGCAGAAGTCAGCCCTTGTGCAAGTGATTTAGTAGCAGCTGAGGGGTGCTGGAAGAACTGTCAGGGGTGCAGAGCTCAGCTGCACTGCAGGATGTGCAGAGCGCTTGGTCTCTAGCAGTTTGTAGTGCTTTCTTCACCCCAGAACACCACGTGTCACAGTCACTGAAGTCCCTGAGGTTGTGTCTCACAGATTCCTCAATACTTGGTGCTGAATCTTTAAGCATGATGGTGGCATTTGTCTCTGTTCTTGGGGACAGAGGTATCCTCCCTCTGTCACTGCTCTCGCTGTGATTCTCTGGCTTACACCTGGCTTAGTGCCATGATACCAGGAGTCTCTCTCTTGTGAACAGTTTGCTCAGAGCCTCTGTATCCCAGTGAGAGAAGAATCAGGACAGGAGGGCAGTGAGCGATGGCTGCTAATCTGGGCACCATTGACTCAAGGGTTCTGCTAAGTCCCTGCTGTCACCCTGCATAATTAGTTTCTACTTAGTGCAGTCCTTTTTGAAGAACAGAATGCACTGGCATACCTCAGAGTAGGTATTTGTCCTCTCTCTTCTCAGGTTATGGGGCCACTTTCTCGGAGATGCTAGTTGCTCTCCAGGATGTAAAACTCACCAGAAAGTGAGATTCTCTTGTGATTGGTTAAGTATTCAGGTAGAAGAAGCACAAGGTTAAATGCAAACATTATAGACATTTTATACAACTTTGATTTTAATGGAATCATTTTGATTATTTCATGTAATGTTATTTTTGCATGTTTGTACTTTGATTTCTGTTGAGCTTAATAAAACCCCAGGAATTAGTAAGGAAATCACCCTCACTCTCCTCTTGACTTGTGGACTAGCTTTCACTCTCATCTACTGATCATATAAACACTGAGTCTCTTTTTTGCAATATTTGTTATGGCAAGGCCACTGCAAGAGACAAGGACTTTAATGGCCTGTACTTGATAGCCAGCTGAGGTACCTGGGGGATACAGGCCCTAGTTTCAACATTTTGCTCTCAGTGCACCACCCTTCTTCTCTCATATAGCCTCAGACATGTATTAGTGCTGCCACTTAGACAGGTAACAGGTGAGAGCAGTGTTCCACCCCAAGCAGGGGGGTTGTCGTGGGACTCTAACCCTGCAGGATGAACTCATGGACACTGTACAAAGTAATAAAATCCAACATCCTCAATTTTCACCCTGCTGATTCTGTGTGTGAAATATGTCCCTGATCCACTTCCAGTGAAGCTGTCTGAGTCCCAAAAATTAAACGATCTTATTAATCCTGTACTGTGGAGAGTGCTCTGGCTCATGCATAAGGCACAAATAGATGATCCCATCACTAAGTGAGAGGCTGTGCCTTGCCCTGCAATAGATGGAGGTTGGCTCTCCAGTGTGGAAGGAATGGGAAAGTACATCCTGGTTAGTCGATTTCTATAATTTCGACATTTTTGTGTAGTTAAATTTAAATTATTATTTGGACTGTGATATATACAGGGAAAATATTCAGTGTTGAAATTGGAGCCAGCTTTGCAATCACAAAGGGCCCTCTAAAAGCATTTGCAGATATCACCCCCTGATTAACATGTGACAGTCTTCAGCAGATCCCAGGCCCTTGCTCTTCCTGCAATTTCCTTCACTGTCACAGATCTAAATGTCACACAGTCATCCTGGAGGAGAAGACCTGCAGCACTCACATGTGGAGAGAACAGACATGGTCAGTGGTGGATCCCCACAGCTCACTCAATCACCCCATTTTTCTTCTACATCAGTCTCTGCTCGTACCAGAGTGTCAGCAGACCAGAAGCTGAGCAGAGAGCCTCATTTTGACAAGGTACTGAAGAATTCTGGTCAATCAAGCAAACTTAGTGCTCACCTTTATCTCAGCCATGCAACCAAAGCCCTTCCCTTTGGGACACTATGCAAATGCCCTGATGGGTGCAAGAGTGTGGAAAAAAGTAAGAGCACAAGAAGAGGCCTCTCATGTGAATCAAATGATGTACAACATTTTCCCTGTTTGGAGGAAGACCTATAGCTGCAAAGCGCACATTTTCTGCAGCAGTGCTCAGAAGGTCCACATTGTAACAGTGGGATTTATCGGGGAGACACAGTGCACTCTGTCCTAATCTCCAGCATTCGGACCATGAGGTGTGTAGGTAGGTCAGTTTGTGAGAGCGGAAAAGCCACTCTGCTTCATCTCTTCCCTGCTTAGGAAGGGAAAGAAAGAGTTGCTATATCACAAGTATTGATCATTTGAGTCTTGCACCGTTAAGATTATGATGTGGAGCTAGCAAGCAACTCCTGGTGCCCGCAGTTACCAAGGGCTCTAGAAAATGTTAGAACCGTGATAGGTGTAGGATTTCCAGGGCCTTGCAATTAAACACCAAAAGAAAACTCAAGTGAAAAGAGCTTGGCAGGGGCAAAAATTCTAACTCTTTCATTTGTAGGGAATTATTTCTTATATAAGAGAACCGGAAATCTGTAGCAGTTAGTTTTTATAAGCTGGTGAGTATCTTGCTATACTTATCTCTTCCTCTTTGCGTATCACATTGTTCAAACTCTTTCAGAGGGAAGAGTTCCCTGGAGATCATTGCACAAAAATATGAGGGACAATTTTGCTTTTTTAAATTTTTCTGTAAAATATAGGCAAATTCTTTCTCTACCAACTCATTGTTTTCAGGGATGTTGGGGAACCATAGTCATGAGGTCACAGAGCATGCTGAGATCCCGTACAACACCAGAGCCTAGCGTTTAATCTCTCAGGAGAATACGCTTGCATGACTGACATTTTCCGGGGCCTCCACACAAGGTGCTCACTATGGACAAGGTGCTGGGTCACAGCTGCCCAGTGAGTTTCATTAGGACTTCGGCCCCCAGTGTGGGGCGAGGATCAACCTGTGCTGCTCCCAGTCCATAACTGTGTCATAGTTTTCCATGACAGCGCTGGTTATCAGCACACCAGCGAGCAATGTGGAAATTCGATTTGTGGTAGAAAAGCTAAAAAGTATTGTCATGTTATCTTTAAATATAAACATAAATAAAATAGAAGGTGGATTTTTATTTTTCTGAGTCTGTATTTGAGAAATAGTCATGTTTACATGATTTTCTTGTTACTGCAGACTTTATTCTCCACCTGTTAAATTGAGTAAGTACTAGTAAATAAAGTGAAAGAAATTTGTGCTCATTAATGCAATAACAACATCAAAATATGAATCTAAACAAAGACATAGAAAAATAATAACTTCTTAGACTGGATTTTTGCACATTTACTCATCTTTCTTTTTCTTGACTTTGCATCTAAGGACTTTCCTTAAATCATATGCGATTTTTCTCAATCATATTAGAGAATCAGAGTAGTTCTAAATGATCAGAAAAATATTGCTGTAAATGATCCATTCAAAACCATCAGTGGTAGGATCAAGCTCAGTAAGTAGAAAAATTAAAATTCATTTTGGTTGTCAATAATCATTCTGGCATGATGGTAAAATTCTTGTATCAGTTTAACAATTTTCTTTCGACATAATATTCCCTAAGATGCCAATTATAGACACTTGTGCATCGTATCTTAACTTTCTTACTTTCTTGTATCTCACATGCAATGTCTATTTGATAAAATGTTTGTGAAATATGATTTCACAATTCCTGAATCTAAAGTCTGGGCAGAAGCTTTGTTCTCTATAATTCCTATATTTACATTGAAATTTAGATTATACTTTTCATTTTGGATATTAGAAATCTCTGATTTTGTCGTCTATTGGCCCTTGAATAATAAATTCCTGAGAATTTAGCATGTTCTTGCCCTTCATGAGAGAGGCTTTCCCTTGGGCATCTCATCTTCCGGTTGTGTTACCTATGTTACACTGAATTCAAAGTGGACAAATCCTAATCCAGGTATTTTGGGAGAAAACCTCCTTGGCAATATTGGGCTGCTATCTTTAATAACCAAAGAGATCTTGTTTTGTTCTTTCTCCATTTCTCAACTTACTTAGAGCCTTGTTTTCAGTTCCTAGCTGTGGGAAGGTCGGGCTGCAGTTCCCCTTTGGTTCACAATTCTGATCCTCAGGGTAAGTCAGGGCCCCATGGGATTCAGAGTAAATTCTTTACCTGTCTTATAGCTGTCCACGCACATGTGGGTCCTGGAAACTGGATATCAAATATTTCCTGTGTTCTTTAGTAGCTTCAGGATAAAGATGATTTTGGATTAAAAAGACTTTTTTCCAAATTGTGTAAAATTTTAACCCTAGAAGGTGACAACTTTTTGTGTTTGCCTTTCTTTCCTTCTTCCCTTTCAGCCCTTAACTCATTCTCCACACATTTCTTCCTCTCCTTCCTGTCTCACTTGTCCTTTTTTTTCTTCCTAGCATGCTTTAGTAGTTTACCAGAGTTGTTAATATAAGGCAACTAGCCTGTATTTTCTGTAAAACTAAACCCATTTAAATATATTTTTTACTTGAAACTAAGGCCTTTCATGATGCCACCTAGTGGTTTTACAATATTAAATCTTCTGTATTTCTGGTCATGCAAACACATGGTCTATGATGCTATTTTTGTCTGTTGCTTTAACCAGTTGCTTTCACAGCCCAGTACCTCTGTGGTTTGCTCCCTTATTTGCTAGTTCTTTTGCATAGGTCTCTCCCAGCGCAGTGCAGCTGCACAGATTCTATATTCTATATAAGAAACCTTTGCAATGAAATTTGAACTGCATCGCACCATAGGAGACAGCAAGATGGTGCCCCAGACCCTAACCCTCCTGTCTCTGCTGCTCTGGGTCTCTGGTGAGAAATTGCAAAGTTGCACCATCTCTTCTGTGTGATACTTTGTAGAGTTGAAAAATAAGTTTATGAAGGGCAATAGAATGACTGTTTCTTATGAGAACACAAATACGTGCTAAATCAGAATATTATTAGAATATGTTAAATGCTTAACTGCAATATTTACATGAGAAATAGTTTTGTATGTATGCATGTGTGTAGAATCACTATTTATTCCTGATTGCAGATGTCTTTGGTGACATTGTGGTGACCCAGTCTCCAGGTTCCCTGGCAGTGTCTGTTGGAGAGAGCGCCACCATCCATTGCAAGTCCAGTCAGAGTCTTCTATACAGTGGTTACAATCGTTTAAGCTGGTACCAGCAGAAACCGGGACAATCTCCCAAACTGCTCATCTATTATGCATCCAACTGGGCATCTGGGGTCTCAAACCGGTTCAGTGGCAGCGGGTCTGGCACGGATTTCACTCTCACCATCAGCAATGTGCAGGCTGAAGATGTTGCAATTTATTACTGTCAGCAGAGTTATATTGCTCCTCCCACAGTGATTCAGCCTGGAACAAAAACTTCCTTTCAGGGTCTCCCCAGCTGCTTGCTCCCCTCACAGCCCAGGACTTCAACACTTCCTCCCGCTGCCTGAGAAGGTTCTGGTGCAAGCTCGAGTTATTATGCAGAGGTTTTTTGAAGCTAAAGCATCTCAGTGGCTCTTTACTCTTTTATAATGGGAAGGCCATATAGGAAATGTACTAAAGGCCTCTGTAAGAGCTAGCTACGTTATATTAACAACTCTGGTAAACTACTAAAGCATGCTAGATAAAAAAAAATAAAGGACTAGTGAGACAGGAAGGAGAGGAAGAAATGTGTGGAGAATGAATTAAGGGCTGAAAGGGAAGAAGATAATTAAGGAGCAAACTGGGGGATAGACTTTGGAAAGTAGGAAGAAAGTGTTCAAATGAGAAGGTGAATAAAGGAGGGGATATGAGGTTATAAAAGAAGGACATAGGGATTAAAAATTTTTTAAAAAGCATGGAAGGAAAGCAATAAAAATAAAGTTCTGTAAGCGAAGAGGGGAAGAAGGATTGAAAGGAAGTGAATGGGTTAAAAAGATGAAGTGTGATGTATTAATTTTCTATTTCTTATGTATTAATTAATAGAAGTTCAGTGGCTTTAGAATATGACATCATCCATCATTTTAACTCTTTTGGGTAGAAATGTGGGAAGGAAATACTTGGGTCAAAGCGAGAGTCTAGTTCTATATTTGAGGAATCTGCAAACTGACTTTCATACTGGTTATACTAATTTACAGTGCTACGAACAGCAGAGAAGGCATCTTGTTCTCTACAGCCTCAGCAGCGTTTGTTATTCATGATTTCTAGACAATGGAGGCTTTTCTGGAGTGCTATGGAATCTCAGTGCTGTTTTGATTTACATTTCCTGAATGACCAGAGAGCACAAACCTTTTCTCATGTACTTATTTGTTGTTTGTATAAATTTCCCTAGAAATGTATTTATCTCTGAGGTTTATTTTGGGAATAGGTCACAGCAAGATGTGCACAGCCATGTAAGTGGTACACTTTGTGACAGTTAAGTCTTGGGAACAGTGCGTATGCTTGTTACAATGTGAATGCATAAAGAAAATGTGTTTTTTCTACACAATGGCACAACACTCTGCCATAAAGAACCATAAACTTGAGACATATTTGTGCAAACGTGTGCAACCTGAGAACATAATAATAAGTGACATATCAGTCATGCACATTTAAATGTTGCATTATTTCTCTGGGATGAGAAAGCCACAGTCCAATTAAGGAGCAAACCGGAGGATAGATTTTGGAAAGTAGGAAGAAAGTGTTCAAATGAGAAGGTGAATAAAGGAGCGGGTATGGGACTGGAAAAGAAGGGAATAGCGATTAAAAAATTAAAAAAAGAATTGAAGGAAAGCAAAAAAATAATGTTCTGTAAATGGAGAGGGGAAAAAGGATTGAAAGGAAGAGAATGAGTTAAAAAGATGAAGTGCCATATGTTAAGTTCAAGTACAAATTTCCCGGGATGAAAGTGACTATTACATATGCCAAAAGTTATCCATAAAATTCCTTTAAAAAAGAAATTCCCAGAGTCAGGGATTTAGCAAAGTGGCATAAGTGCCTTCCTTGCATGTGCCCAGTTGTGTATTTGATCCCCAGTTAAAAAAAAAAAAAAAAGAGACAGAAATTCCCATTTGGAGCCTCCAGGAGAGAAAGCCTCCCTTGGCTTTCTTGCTGCTTGAAATCCCCTGCTTTCCTTGGCCACAAGGCTTTTTCCTCCAAATACAGAGCCAGCACCATTTCATGTCTCTAGCCTTTGTTCCAGCATCATATCTTCCTTTGCATTTCCCTCACCTGACTTCACTACTGATGAGTGTCATTGTGCGTTTAGCTGAGTCTTCCCTCCAGTCTCCTCATCTCATGAGTCAACCGAATTCAGTGTCTGGGCAGAGAAAATCTTGAGTCTCTACAGGAACAGTGTACTACGTAAATGCAATTATATAGTCACTTTTAAATAGGAACTGAGCACCTACACTGGGGCATAGAAGAAAACAAGATTCTCCTACTTTGCTTATAATGCTTTCCGGCCTCTCCAGTTTCTGATGTTCCAGCTTGAGGGAAATATGCATAGTGGGCATCTGAAGCCACAGAGCACTTACATAAGGAGCAGGCAACTGTGGGATGAGTGGAGGTTGATCACACAGGGGCCCTGGGAATGCTCACGGGTGCTGCCTTTGTCTTAAAACTTGAATATAGATGTGGACACATAGCTATGATTACCACCTATAATGGAAACAGACAACAAAAGATGTCGCTTGTTCTTTTTATGGATTTTGTCTTGCAAACATTACCAAAAGAGAAGAAAACAGAAATCTAGCTGTAAGTTTCTTCAAAATCAACCAAAAGAGCCAATCATGTATTTGTCATATACACATTATGAACATATAGTGCAAAATTCTACTTGTAACTGTGACTAAAGGTTTTCTTAGTATGAAAATTGAAGACATTTTCTATCTTGGGGCACTGCATAAAAGCTGTCAAGTTCTAGGTAGGATGGTTTCTTAAAATATAGTTTATAGAAAATACGAACACAGGATTTCTATGCTTCATTTTTGTTTTTATCATACTAGGGAGCCACCCCAGCGTCTTGCACATGCAAGCTACTTGCTCTACCACAGAGCTGCTTCCCCATTGCCCATATGTGTGTTTCTGTTTTAATTTGTGACTGTGTATGGACAGTCACAGGGGGAGCCTGAGGTGTGACCTGGGGGTGAGGTGAACTCTGAATACTGCATGAAGTGGGAGACCAACTAGGAGTTAACCAAGGTGACGCGATCAGGGTCCTGGAGTCACCTTAGACTTGTGTGCTCACAAACACCTGGAAGCTATTTCAGAGCTGAGTGGCATCCTGCCAGTGCCAGCCCACATGCTGCCCGTTGCCCTTTCAAACACAAACCTAACCATTTTGTGGCTGGATAGTGTCATCTTCCTGCCAGAATATTTTCTCCCAGTGGGAAGAACCATGCTTGGTGGGGTGAGAGTTAAGCTCAGAGGCAGG
>PVLA01019427.1:0-12300 GCA_004027455.1 Hydrochoerus hydrochaeris
ATATCAAGATTAAATAATTTGGAATTATAGTTACACAGATTTACTATCTTATTACCATATTTTTATCTGGCACTACTATCTCCCTTTAGAATATTACAGATTTATTTTTATTTTTCAGTTGTCATGGACTCTTCTTAGACAAAGATATGTTAACAGACCAACACATATACACATACATGTAGTATGTGGTAAGATATTTGGAATCAACTATTTCCAAAGTTAATACACTTATCCAAACACACCTTGTGAATTTTCCCTAATAACAATAATCAATTATATTTATGATTTCAAAAGTTAAGTAAGAGAGATAATGTCCATTTTTGTTTGTGTGTATGCCATTTATTCATGTCATGTTAGAACATTTTAATTTTGATTGTATTGAAATTTTTTCTGGTACTAGAATTGAACTCAGGACCTTATGCTTGCCAGGCAGGCACTGTGCCAGTGAGCTATATCTCCAACCCTGATCTTAATATTTGAGAGTTCACAAGCCTTAAAAAAATTCAACTTTTTGTTCTTTTTTCTTATTTGTTTATTGAAAATTATTCTTTTTTGTAGAAGAACTTTGGAATGATTTTAGAAAACATTAGTAATAAAATTCCTTGAAATTTGTACTAATTATCCTAAATCAGGAGTTAACAGTATACTTAAATGTATTCTTAACTTCATCCAAGTATATGTTATTGTCTCTTCATTTGTTCAAATCTTAATCTACCTATTATTAAAATTTAA
The DNA here is from genome assembly GCA_004027455.1 of Hydrochoerus hydrochaeris. NCBI lineage: Eukaryota > Metazoa > Chordata > Mammalia > Rodentia > Hydrochaeridae > Hydrochoerus > Hydrochoerus hydrochaeris. The sequence goes on from PVLA01019427.1 coordinate 733, forward strand.
GCATATTATATGTGGAGGATATTTTTCTTGGTCATGTTCATCCTGAAGTTAATCCTGAGATGGAACATTTTTTGTAGGTAAACTGTTTTCTACCTCTTACTATTTGAATTTTTATATGCTAGATGTTAATAGCTCCAAACTGATAACTCTTTATTACTGATATTTTAGCCTTCTCTACCATTCAGTGAATTTTCACACTGCCAACCTTTTGAGATCTCAATTTTTAAAGACCAAGACATTTCAACAAAATAAAAACAAATGTAAGGAGCAGAGAGTAAAAGAGGAGGTATCAAATACAGCCAAAAATTAAAAAAAAACTTTAATAATATTGTAATTTTGAGAAAATCCTCATTGTGTTCTCAGCAGAATGACTATTTTTTGTGAAAAGAAATTTAATTCAGCATACTTCTCAATTTCATATCAATTAGTTAAACCTCACACCCAAAGATGAACCTAACTAAGCAATCCTCTATGAGATGCCTTTTCTTTAAAATTTTCCAAGATCTCTCAAAAAACATTAACTTTGATTTTCTGAAATTCATGCAGATTATATGCATAATATCTTTGGCATTAAACATTTTTATGTGTAGATTTTCTTTTCTTGAGAAATCAAAGATCATTAAAAATGAATCATTAAATGAGTATAGGGAGGCTTTGGAAGACACTGCCTACAGGTAACCAGCTTGGTGAGGAGGCAGCAGGTGGCTGTTCCCCTGCATGCAGGCCAGCAGCTTTCTGGATGCTTCTGACCCAGGTGGCCAGCACAGGTGAGAAAAACAGCAGCCAGCTCTGCACCGGCACACCTACGGGCCACCATTGGATGCTCATAGCCAGCACTGGGCAGGAGAACTCAGGAAAACCAAACAGTTATGCTACAGAGAAATTGTAACTATCACAGGAAGTTCCTGGAACCTAACTGCCTGCTTGTTTGGAAGAACCCAAGAAAATGTCAAGAAGAAGAAGGCACAAAAGGCAGCCCCTGGAGCCCAACACAAGCAGAGCAAGTCCAAGAGATGAAAACATGGAAGAGATTGGGAGTCACACACCTGGAGTTTCTCAAGTGATGGCAACTGAAGTAGAGACAATTTCTTGAGGCTATAAAAGAAATTAGAACTGAAATACTACTTCAGGTAAAAGATGAAATGAAAAACATAATAAAAGAATTCCTAAGCATCTCTAAAGAAGAAATAGATTTTAAAAATAGATGTGCATAGGAAAATGAGGGAAACCATGAATGAACAATATAAGGGAGATTTAGCATGCATGAAACAGATTCAAACAGAAATCCAGGAAAATAAAAACTCCATTGAAAGTAGGCAAAACCACTTGAAAGAAACTGAAGCTAGACTGGAAGACAGGTGTGTAGCAGCTTGTGATTGTGAAAGGAAAGATCTCTTAAAAATAACAAGGGACCAGAAAGTAACAATATAATGACTGTAAGATTACAAAAAAGCAAAATAACTTAAGAATAATAGGTGTCAGTGAAAAAGCAGGATCAACACAAATGACATTAAAATCTTATTTACAGAAAAATAGCAGAAAATTTCTCAAACATAGGAAAAGGAATGGGATAAAAAGATAAGTAATGCATATAGAGCTCCAGCTAGACACAATCAAAATATATCTACACCAGACATATAATAATAAAGATCCCAGAAATTCAACACAAGAACAGAATATTAAATGCTGTTAGGGAAAAAGAAACATCACATGTAAAGGACAATCCATCAGAATTATGATTAACTTCTCAACACAAACTATGAAGTCAACAAGAGCTTGGAGTAAAGTATTTCAAGTCCTGAAAGAAAACAACTTCCAACCCAGATTGATGGTACCCTGCAAAAACATCTTTCAAAATTAATGAAGAAAAATATTCTTTCATGACAAAGAACAGGAGGAATTCATGACCACCAAACCAACCCTACAAAGAATACTGAAGGATATTCTAGAGAGATAAAAATGACCACAGTTCCAGGAACAGTGGCACTGAACAGGGAAGACAACTGAATGGAGGGAAAAGTAGGCAGCCAATAGCAGGAAAATAGCATGGCAGAGATGAGTCCGTGCATGTGCATCATAATCATTAATGTAGATGGCCTCAATTCACCCATGAAACAAAACACAGGCAGAGTGGATCAGGAAACATGTTCCATAAATATGCTTTATTCAAGAAGCACATTTAACACAAAAGGAAATTCATAGACTAAAAGTTAAAGGAGAGAAAACCATGCTCTATGTGACAAGGAATCAGAAAAAAGTAGAGGTAACTTGTCCATCAACTGCAAAATGGATAAGAAAGATATGGCATTGACTATATGATGAAAAACTATTCAGCTATAAAGATAACCTCAAGGCTCTTGTAGGTAAATACGTACAACTTGATATGACGCTTATGGGATGTAATGATTCAGAATCACATGGGTGAACACTGTGTTGTCTTCTGTTATGGATTAAAAACTGTTGGTCAACTTAACACTAGTTCAATTAAATCAGCATTGTGTTGAGCATAGACGTTCCATCTAAAGAAACTTGCCAGTATAAATAGAGATGTGGAGAAGACAAGTAAGGCATGTGAGTTTTTCTAAGTGTTGCTGTTTTGAGCCATTGGTTCTCCTGGAGGATCTTATCATATCTAGCTTCCACAGCATGAGTTTTAACATTGTCATAAGAAGAGCTTGGGGCCTTGTTGGTTAGAATGGCTGTGGTTCATTTGGGGTGGGGGGCTTTGGTCCTTACAGCAAGCATAATTTCCTGGCTCCAGAGGGGAAGATGTGTGCTGCTTAATCTCCAGGACAAACTCATCATGCTGACTTCCTGGCATGTATTTGACTGTTCTTATCAATGCAGGATCTTGGGACCTCCGTGTCACTGAGGATGGCTGTGGTACTTTTCAGGGAATCCCTGGTTCTTATTTTAAGTGTGTTTTCTCAGTGTAGATCCAGTGTAGAACCCTCAACCTACCAGTACAGATTCTTCACCCTGCTAGCACACTTTCTAGCTTCCACCATGGACCTTTGGGCCTTCCCAGCATGCATCCATGAAACAGACTGGTGTGAGTCCTTCTCGTGGGCTCTAGACCTCTAGTTGGACTCATGGGAGGCATTGTCATGGACTCTAGGATTTCATCTGGAATCATGCAAGGCATTTCTTTGTGATCCAGAGCCTTGGCTGAATATTCTGAGTCTTTAGTGGTGTGGACAGATTTCCTGCACTTTCTGTGTTTAGCTCTGGGTGACCATCATAAAATAAAATAAATTCTGTGTTTAAAATATTATAAATTCTGTGTTTTGTTTGTAATTGTTCCCTTCACAACCCCTGACTGCAACATCTCCCTAGTATAGAAAACTAAAGGAGGTAATGAAATCCAAAATGAACAATAGATGTTGTGAAGGTGAAAGGGGAGGAGATGTCTAGGAGATGTCTAGAGGGGAAAAGCAGTGTCAGCACTAATCTATATCCTGTTATGAAACCTGTACTGTTTCACTGTTCTGTTTAGCCTGCCTTTGTTCTGTTTTGCTTTCTTGATTTATCATATTTTATGGCATAGACAGCTATTTCAAAAATAACAAAAATATATTATAGTAGCCATTTTTGATTTCTAACTATCTTTTTTTGAAGCCCAGTATTGCTTTACTTGTTTTGTTTTGATTGATTTTATTCTATTTTGTTTTGTTTGTTTTACTATGTCTGATGGTATAGGCAACTAGTTTGCAGAAAACAAAATGCTTTATGGTAGCCACTGCTATATTCCTACTATCTTGTTTTGAAGTCCTGTATTGCTTTCACTGTTTTGTTTTGATCAATTTTAATCTGTTCTGTTGTTTGATTTTATTATGCCTGATGGTATGGACATTTATTTTGAAGATAACAAAAGGCATTATGGTAGCCATTATTGATTTCCTTTTAGCTTGTTTTGAAGACTTGTATCATGTTCATCATTTTGTTTTGATTTAATGTTCTATTTTGTTTCATTTGATTTTATTATGCCTAAAGGTATAAGCAACTGCTTTAAGGATAATAACATACATTATGGTAGCCACTGTTGTATTCCTACTGTCTTGTTTTGAAGTCCTGTATTGCTTTCACTGTTTTGGCTTTAACTGGCTTTATTCTGTTCTGTTTTGTTTGATTTTATTGTGCCTGATGGTATATTAAGTTGTTTTAAAGATAGCAAGAGGCATCTTGGTAGCCAGTGTTGGTTTACTTTTATCTTCTTTTGAAGCCTTTTATCACATGCATTGTTTTGTTTTGATTGTCTCTATTCTGTTTTATTTCTTCCAGGTTTATTCTCTTCAAAATAAAAAGGATTATAGGAATCAGTAATAGATTACACACATAAATTCATGCCTGATCACACTGAGAATATTTTTTTCACATACTGGTTGGTACAAACAGGAATACTTGACTATGATGGAGGCAGTAGAACACACACTGAAAAAATTGTATCTATTTTAATGATAATTGCTAACATGCATAGTCTGAAATGTACATACTTTTAAATTTTTTTAATTTAAAAAAAAGAAAACAGAAAAAAAGATAGAAACAATCAGAATTCCAAAAATTAAAAATAAGCACTTGACACTAGCTAATGTATTGTGTATTGTTATCTTAGCAATGATTGTTCAGGTTACATGATCTAGGCATAAAAATTATCAGTCAAAAATGACAGCACAAACTCTGCTTTTTGATGAACTAACAGAATAAGTAGTACAGTTATCTATCTGGCATATATATACATACATAAAATTACATATGTGTATATATCTGGCACATATATACATCCATACAGTTATGTGTATACCTACATATATATAATCTTTTCCTTTCTTCTTTCTCCTATCCCAATTGTTTTTCTATTTGAGCACTTTTTTCTCTTTCATTATTACAATATCTGTTGTTAATTTTGGATCTTATTATTCTCTCAGTTTTTTATTATTATTTATTTTTACACTAGGGAAACAATACAATACTTACAAATGTGAGTCTGATTTATTTGATTTATGAATGTAGTCTCAGGTTGCCTCCATTTACCTATAAAAGCCTCAAGATTTATCTTTTTATGACTAATATTCCACTAGTCTTAAAAACCCTTTAAAATCTTTTTATCCATTCTGTGGTTGATAGTCATTTTGGTTGTTTCCAAGATTTAGCTATAATAAATTGTGCTATTATAAACAAGGGTAGACATATAATATTGTGACATGACCTTTTCAATTTTAAAATACCTAGAAGACGAATAGCTGCATTGAGTCAGACTTCCAATCCTAGCTTTTTGATGAAATTCCATAGTGATTTCCACAGTGGCCACACCAATCTACATTCCCACCAATAATGAAGTATTCCTTTCCCACACAGGCTCCACCAATATTTGTTACTGGTTGATTTCTTGATGGCAGCCATTCTCAGTGTTATTTTAATTTGCTTTTCTTCAATGACCACTAATTCTGAACATTTCTATATGTATTTATTTGCCATTTGTATTTCTTCATCTGAGAAGTGTGTATTTATGTTAGATGCCCATTTATGGATTGAGTCTTTGAATTTGGGGACCTGATGTTTTTCAGTTCTTTATATGTTCTAGATAAATTTCCTTTGTTGGAGAGACACATAGCTAAAATTCTTTCTTATTCTGTGGATTTTCATTTCACTCTGTTAGTGATTTCTTTTAAAGTGCTAAAATATTTTAATAAGATGAGACTCCATTTGTTGATTCTTTGAAGTACAACCCATGTGGTTTGAATTTAGTTCATGAAATAGTTGCCTACCCATATGTCTTCAAAATTTCTCCCTACCTTGTCTTCCAGTATATTTAGTGTTTCTATTTTAATATTTAGATCTTTGATCCACTTTCACATTAGTTTAGAGCATGGCAATAGACATAGTTCTAGTATAACATCTTTGGCATATGGAAAGCCAATCCTTTAGTCACTATTTATTAAAGAAGCCACTGTTTATCTAGTAAATATTTTTAGCCCATTTGTCAAATATAAGGAGGCTGAGTATCTTTGTAGTTGTGTGCATCTTCTAATCTGTTCCATCATTCCTCAGGTCTGTTTTTTATTTTTTGTCAGTACCATGCTGACTTTATTACTATAGTTTTGCAGTATAATTTCAAGTCAGAGATTATGATACCTCTTGCCTTACCTTTGTTGCCCAGAATCACCTTTGCTACTCTCAGTTTCTTCTTGCATTAAATCTGTATAACAGTTTTGGGAATATGGCCATTTTCAGTGTGATTCTTCCTAACCAAGAGCAAGTAATAACATTATATTTTCTGACATCTTCTTCAATTTCCTTTTTTAGAGTACTATAGTTTTCAGCATCTAGGTTTTTTACATCCTTTGTTAGGTTGATTCCTAGGTATTTAATTGTTTTGGATGCTACTGTGAAAGATGTATATTGTTTATATACAGGGATGCTATTGAATTTTGAGAATTAAATTTTTATTGTGATACACTGCTGAATCTGCTTATTATCTCTAGGTTCTTCTATGTAGAATATCATGTCATCTGCAATTAGTGAAAGTTTAAATTCTTCCTTTCTTATCTTTATTTATTTTATTGCTCACTCTTTTCTAATTTCTCTGGCTAATGTTTCCAGAATTATATTGAATAAGAGTTGTAATAGAGCACATTATTGTCATGTTACTCATTTTAGAGAGAAAGCTTTCAGTTTTTTCCATTTAGTAAAATGTTAACCTTCGGTTTGTCATGGACAGCTTTTATCAGATTGAGGTAGATACCATCTATTCTAAGTTTCTCTAAGGTTTTTTTTTATCATGAACAAATGTTGGACTTTATCAAAATCTTTTCCTGCATCTATTGAGATGATCATGTGATTTTTGTGTTTGCCTCTGTTGATATGGCATATTACATTTATTGATTTGCATATGTTAAATCATCCCTTCATTCCTGGGTTAAAACAACTTGGTCATGAGGTATAATCTTCTTGATTGTTGGCTGCATTCTCTTTGCCACTATTTTATTGAGAATTTTTTTCACCAATGTTCATTAGGGAGATTGACCTAAAGGTCTCCTTTTTGATTGAGTCTTTCTCCTTTTTGGTTGGTTCTTTGGTATCAGAATAATACTTGCCTCCAATAATCAGATAAAGTGGATTTTTTCTTTTTTCAATTTTTTGTTCTTTTTTTATTTAAAGAGAAAAAAAGCATGTAAAGGGTAGAGATAATACAGAATTTCAGAAAAAAGATAAACAATAAGAAATCACTAGTTGATAAATTACATATTGTCCTCTTAGAAATAGTTGTTCAAGTTACAAAATTAAAGCATACAATTAGATAGTCAAACAGTGAAAGTGTAAACAGCTATGCCTATATGAGTCTCTACATGTATTTCTATTCTTTCTGTATTGAGGGAAAAACAAAACTTAGCAAGACAAAACAAGACAAATTCCTATAAAAGCATGAAACCAAAAAGTTGTATAAAACCACAGTACAAGGTGATCTACAATGATTGCTGTGTTGTTTCTTATTATCTTCAAAAGAATTGCCTATATCATCAGGCAGAAATGAATATAGCAGTATAATTGAATATAGCAGTACATAACAATATTAGTAAAAATAAAACATTGTAGACAGTATAAAACTTCAAAGACAGGTAATAATCAAAGCAGAGTGGATATTCTAGTGAATCTTGTCATTGTCATCCTTTTCAATTTCATTGAAGAGTTTGCAGAGTTTTAGAAATAAATCTTCTCTAAATTTCTTGTAGAATTCAGCCATGAATCCATCAGGATCTGGGCTTTTCTTGATAAGTTTTTAATCACATTTTCAATGTTGGTAGCTGATGTTGTGTTATTCAAAATTCTTATATATTCTTGACTCAGCTTTGGTAGTTCATACATTTCTAGAAATTTGTTCATTTCCTCTGTGTTTTCCATCTTACATTACTAAAGATTTTCAAACTAGATGTTAATGGTCCTCTGAATTTCTCTAGGATCTGTAGTGATTTCAACTTTTTAATTCCTTATTGTACAAATGTGAGTTTTTTTCTTTCTTTTTCTTGATAAGGTTAGTTAGTTGCTTATCATTTTTTAATTCTTTCAAAGAATCAACTCTTTGATTCAATAATTCTTTGTGTTTTTTTCTTAGCCTCAATTGCATTAATTCCTTTTCTGATCTTTATAATTTTTCTCTTCTATGAGTTTTGGGCTTGACTTACTCTTCTTTTTCTAGAAGTTTGAGGTGTAATATTAGGGTGTTATTTGTGCTCATTTTTTCTTTCTGATCTGGCAACTCATTGCTATAAATATTCCTCTTAGTACCACCTTCATTGTGTCCCACAAATTTTGGTATGTTGTATCTGCATTTTCATTGAATTTTAGTATTGTTTAATTACTTCTTTAATTTCATCTATAAGTCATTGGTTGGTCAAGAGGTTGTTATTTAGTTTACATGTATTTATGTAGGTTTAGCAATTTCAGTTGTCATTAATTTCCAATTTCAGTGCACTATGATCAGATATTATGCATGGGATAATTTCAATCCCCTTTAATTTACTTAAGAATGTTTTATGTGGTAATAATATATGGTCTAATTTAGAAAATGTTCCAGTGCAGTTGAAAAGAATGTGTATTCTGATTTTGTTGGCTGGAACACTCTGTAAATGTCTACTAAGTCCATTTGTTCACAGGTTTCATTCAATTGTTATTTCTTTACTGACTTTTTGTCTATGTCATCTATGCATTGGTGATAATGGTGTATTAATGTCCCCTGTTACAATTGTGGTTTTTTGGATTTTGTTTTTCATGTCTATTAGTATTGGTCTTATATATTTGTGTGTTCCTGTATTTGGTGCAAATATATTTATGAGTGTTAGTACTTCCTCTTGAATTTTTCCACAAGAAAGCAAGTATGTAGTGACCTTCTTTACCTGTTTTGATCATTTTTGAAGTTCATATTGTCTGCAAACAGAATAGCTACTCTTGCTTTTTTCTGGGTTATTGTTGCATGGAATATTGTTTTTCATCCTTTGACTTTTAGTCTATGAGTTTCCTATTGAGTCAGATTGTTTCTTGTATACAGCATATTATTGAATCCTGTTTCTTAAACCATTCTCTCAAAACCTGTATTTTTTAATTGGTGAATTGAGACCATTTACATTGGTGGATATAACTGACATGTACTGGCTTAACTGTGTCATCTTATTTTCCTGTTCTTGGTTTCCCAATTTCCCTCCTTGTTTAATTGTTTGTCCTGCTTGGTCTTTGTTTTCTTAGGAATTGTAGTCATTTTTGTCTCTCTCTATTATGTCTTTCAGTACCCTTTCTAGGGTTAGTTTGGTAGACAAGAATTTTTTCAGTTTTTATATCATGGAAGTATCTTATTTCTCCATCAATTCTTACAGAATGTTTTGCAGGGTACAACAATCTGGGTTGAAAGCTGTTTTCTTTCAGGACTTGAAATACTTCACTCCTAGCTCTTCTTAACTTGCAGGTTTTTGCTGAAAAGTTTGCTGTGATTCTCAGGTGCTTTCCTTGATAGGTGAGTTGTGTCTGTTCTCTAACAGCTTTTAGCATTCTGTTTTTTCCTGAATTTCTGGGTTTTTACTTATATGTCTGTGTATAGATTTACTTTGTGTGTGACTGCTTGATGTTCTATATCCTTGTTTATTTGTATATCTGATTTTTCCCATGTTTGGGAAATTTTCCACTATTTTTTCTATGAACAGGTTTTTTATGTCATTCATGTTAACTCCTGCATTTTCATTGATGACTATCATTCTTACATTACTACTCTGCATCATCTTGAAGCTGTTGAATTGTTATTTCATGCTCACTTGTCATTTTTAAAAGTTATTTTCTTTCATGATTGCCAGGTGTAATACTATCTTTGAATTCTGAAAGTATCCTCAGCTTCCTTCAAATGGTTTTGCCAGCTTTCAGTGGAGTTTTTTACTTCCTGCATATTTCTTTAAACATCTTTCATGCATTCTATTTCTTTCTTAAGGTTTTCATTCAAGGTTTCCATCATTTTTCCATGCTTTTGTAGTTTTTATCTATATCTTTTCTAGGTATGCTAAGCAGTTCCTTATTAAGGTTGTTATTTCTTTCTTTACCTGAGAGATTATTTCTAACTTGATATCCTCCATAGCATCATGGACTTGTTTCCTATTTTACTTGCTATCTTTTTTAGAAATTTCAGGTGTGTAACTTCTAATGTCCTCTATTTCAGTGTCTCCTGTACTTGTTCTTGATGGACTGGATGTTTGAAATTGCATTTTGCTTTTTCATTTTTTTTATTTTCACCTCTTGGGTTAACATTTTGGTCTTTTCAACCCCAATAGTGTCAACTGATGATTGTGTGTTTCAGGGACCTACTGTATGGTTGATATTTGCCCAAATGCTGGGTCCCACAATGAAAGAGAGTGGCCATTCCCCTGAATTCCTCCATCAGGGTCTGTTGGGTGTCTTACATTCTCACTAGGCTGACTAGCCTGAGAATATTGATGTAAGTCTACCCTTAGCTGATCTTGTCACTGTGGCTTTAGGCATTCCAGGTTGCTACATTTACATGGCTATATTGTGAACCTCAGCTGAGACCCTGCTGTTTCACTGGGTGTCCTCTAGCCCCTTTCAAGCTTTTATGGGTTTGGGGAGGACTTATCCATGCTCTTCTCAACAGCCAGAGTTCTCTGTATGGAAGAAGGACTCACCCTCACTCTTGTAGGGATCACCAAGTCTTACAGGTAGTGAGAGGAGGGTTCACTGCTGCTCCTATTGGCCCACTGAGGTCCTCTATTTGAAGTGGAAACTCACCAATGTCACAGGTCTTTTGAGGTCCTCTGTGTGGATGAGTGGTTGCTGGAGCTTCCTCCAGTGCACTGAGGTTCTGTAGTTGATACATGGGGTCACTGATGGTCCAAGGACTGCTGAGGTCTCTTGGGTGAGGAGGAATGTTGACCAATGCTCCCTCCCTCCAGAAGGTTCCCAATGGAGGAGGAGTGGCTATGAACAATTCCAGTTCCCCCAAGTTCTCTGGGGTGGAGGGGGATGTGCTGCCAATTATCCACCAGCTGTGGGAGTTTCTGGGGTAGAGTTGAAATATATATTTTTTTATAATTTTTTTGCCTTTATTTATATACTTCCCATTATAAATAGATATTTTACTATTATACCATTTTTTATATTTCAGTACTGAAAGATAAGTAATAAATATATTCATAATTACATGACTTTTTCAGAACTATATTTATGAGAACAAGACTTCTATGAATAAAAAAATCTGAATTATAAGTCAGGTACTTAAATTATGAAGTTTATATTTAAAACACAAAACTTTAAGAGTCAGTTATTTGGTTAAAATTTGTTCAAAAATCTATTCTTTACCAATAGATCTAAGCCTCCAGAATCCATATTTATTAGTCAGCTATATTTTTCTTCAACTTCAATTAGATTTTGAAAGCTTCCTTTTGAACATTATTGCAATCACAGAGAAAAATCACTGGAATTTTATACTTTAAGACAGCTTTACAACTTTTTTCCAAATTCAAATGATTTGTGTGTAGTTTGTTACAATTACTTTCTTCTATCAAGCCCTCTTCTCTCAAA
>PVLA01019428.1:0-12275 GCA_004027455.1 Hydrochoerus hydrochaeris
TTGAGCTTTGGTAGTTCATATGTTTCTAGAAATCTGTCCATTTCCTCTGTTTTCCACTCTATGTGAGTAGAGATTTTCAAAGTAGGTATTCATGATCTTTTGATTTTCATTGGGATCTGTAGTAATTTCTCCCTTTTCAGTTCTTATTGCATGAATTTGGGATTTTATTTCTTTTTCTTGATAAGGTTAGCTAGTGGTTGGTCAATTTTGTTTATTCTCTCAAAAAAACAGCTTTTTGATTCATTAATTCTTTGTATTGTTTTTTAGTTTCAATTGCATTGATTTCTGCTCTAATCTTTGCAATTTCCTCTCTTCTATGAGCTTTGGGTTTAGCTTGCTCTTCTTTTTCTAGAAGCTTGTGATGGAGCATTAGCTTCTTTATTTGTGATTGTTCTGTTTTCTTGATATGACAGTTTGTTGTTATATATTTCCCTCTTAAAACTGCTTTCATTGCATCCCACAGATTACAGTATGTTGTTTCTATATTTTCATTGAATTGTAGGTATTGTTTTATTTCTTCTTTACTTTCATCTGTAGCCCACTGGCAGTTCAAAGGGCTGTTATTTAATTTCCATGTATTTATGCAGGTTTTACAATTTCTTTTGCCATTAATTTCCAATTTTAGTGCACTATTGGAAGATATTATGCATGGTATGATTTCAATACCTTTGCATTTACTTAAGAATGTTTTATGGGATAATATATGGTCTATTTGGGAGAACGTTCCATGTGCAGCTGAGAAGAATGTGTATTCTGATGTGGTTGGGTGGAGTACTCTGTAAACATCTACTAAGGCCAATTGCTCACAGTTATGATTCAGTTCTGTTATTTCTTGGCTGACTTTTTGTCTAGTTGATCTATCTTTTTGTGACAATGGGCTGTTAAGATCCACTGTTATAATTGTGTTCTTGTCTATTTGGTTTTTCATGTCCATTAGTATCTGTCTTATATAGTTGGGTGCTCCTGTATTTCACACATATATAGTTATAATTGTTAGTTCTTCCTCTTGAATTTTACCACTAACAAGTGTGTAGTGAGCTTCTCTATCTCTTTTAATCATTTTAGGTTTGAAGTTCACATTGTCCACAATTAGAATAGCTACCCCTGCTTTTTTCTGGGTTCCTGTTGCATGGAATACTGTTTTCCATCCTTTGACTTTAAATCTATGAGTTTCCTTTTGGGTCAGATGTTTTTCTTGTGTACAGCATATTGTGGGGTCCTGTTTCTTGATCCATTCTGTCAATCTATTTCTTTTTATAGATGAATTGAGGCCATTTATATTTATGGATATCACTGATATGTACTGGCTTGACTTTGCCATGTTATGTTCCTGTTGTTTCTTTCTGCTTTTCCTCTTATTTAATTGCTTATCCTACCTGGACATTTCTTTCTGTTGTTGTTTTGGGGATTGTGGTCATTTTTATCTCTGTCTAGTATGTCCTTCTGTACTCTTTCTAGGGTTGGTTTGGTGGACATGAATTTCTTCAGTTGTTCTTTCTTAGGGAAGTATCTTGTTTCTCCATTAAATTTTAGTGAAAATTTTGCTGGGTATATCAGTCTGGGTTGAAGGAAGTTCTCTTTCAGGGCTTGAAATATCTCACTCTAAGCTCTTCTTCACTTAAGATTTTGTGCTGAAAAATCTGCCATGATTCTAATGGACTTTCCCTGATAGGCGAGTTGTGTCTTTGCTCTGATTGCTTTTAATATTGTTTTTATGCTGTTTGTCTGAGATCTTAATTATTATGTGTCTGGGTGTGGATTTATGTTGGTTGTGACTGTTTGGTGTTCTATATGACTCACTTATCTGCATATCAGATTCTTTACCTATGTTTGCAAAATTTTCTGCTATTATTTCTGTAAATAATGTATGTATGTCATTTGCCTGCACTCCTGTATCTTCGCTAATGCCCATTATTCTTATATTGTTGCTCTTGGCATCATCATGAAGCTCATGGATTGTCATTTCATGCTTCTTTGTTATTTTTAAAAGTTCTGTCCTTTCCTGATCACTAAATGTGATCCTGTCCTCAAGGTCTGAAGTCCTATCCTCAGCTTCCTCTAGGTGGTTTTGCATGCTTGCAATAGAATTTTTTTTTCTTGGATGTCTCTTTGAGTTTGTTTCATGAATTCTGCTTGTTTTCTATATTGTTCATTCAAAGTTTCAATCAGTTTCCCATGCTCATGTACTTTTTTCTCTAGTTCTTCTTTAGCTGCATTCAACTCCTTTACTAAAGTTGTTATATCTATCTTTACATGGGAGACTACTTCTAATTTGATTTCCTCTATAGCCTGATGTGGTTGTTTTTTTATTTCACTGGCTATCTTTTCAGAGTTTCCCAGTGCATTACTTTTAGGGTCCTCTATTTCAATGTCTCCTATACTTGCTTCTGGTCAACAATATGTTTGAGACTGCATTTTACTTTTTCGTTTTGTCATTTTCACTCTGCCTGGTATTTTCTATGTGTAGGAGGGGATCACACACTCTTTTCAGACACACCAAAGTCTTACCGTTAGTTGGAGGGGGTTTTACTACAGGCCCTATTTATCCCCTGTACACCTCTATTTTAGGGGTATACTCACCACAATGATACAGTCAATCCAGTGTAGTCCAAAGTTCACCACCTGGGAGCAAAGGTCCAGATTTTCTCACACTAACTGGATACCGCTGAGATCTTCTGATGTTCCAGGTGGGATGGCGGGCCCATCTGTAGCAGTCCAGGGCAGTTTTCAGTCTTGGGTGGACCTTCTCCATGTTCCCGATGGCAGGGCAGGCCCACATGGGAGGTTCAGGGTAGCCTACCCCTGAGGCGGGCTTGCGCTGAGTTCCAGGTGGCAGGGTGGGCCCACCGTGGAGGTTCTGGGCAGCTTACCCATGATGCAGGCTTCTGCTAAGTTCCCAGTGGCATGGCAGGCCCAAGGTGGAGGTTCTGGGCAGCTTACCCTTGATGCAGTCTTCTGCTAAGTTCCCAGTGGCGTGGCAGGCCCATGGTGGAGGTTCCAGGCAGCTTACCCCTGATGTAGGCTTCTGCTAAGTTCCCGGTCGCAGGGCAGCCTTCTTTTGCTTTTTAAGTCCATTATCTGTATAGTTATATCATGTTTCAGCTTGCTCAGTACTTTACTGATCTGTTTTGTAGTTGTTATTTACTTTTTAATCACCTTATATAATTCTGTTGCTTTGTTTTTGAGTTTCTCCTCATCCATGCCCCAAAGATCAGCTTTGGTGGAGTTGGGATTTTTTGGAAATATTCTGTTACTTTATTATCTTTTTTTATTTTGAAGGTAGCAAAATACAGCAGAACCATACAGAACAAAGCCAACTGAGACAGTGCAGTGAAACTGGCACAGTACCTCACAGCCGGTCACCAGGACAACAGCAAAAGGCACAACAGTACATCCTGTTCTCTTCACAATAGCTGTTCTTTCAGTCAGGTAGAGCAAATCAGGTAGAGCAATCAGGAAGGAAATACTGAACTTATAAAAACAGAATATTGAATAGAGCAGTACCATTGATCAGAATTGAGCAAAACAGTGATAAAAATATTTGCCTTCAAAGAGATGGTAGGAGGAAATCCCCCTTATTTGCCACATTGTATACGTTCATATTCCCAAGAGATACTCAGACCTCCGGCTCCCACTTGTTAACCACGTGTGAGGGGGTGATGGATGTTTGATTCTTAGCCTGAGCACCAGTAGGCTCATGGCCACTTACCAGAGCAGCAATCTGGCTGCTTGTGTTCCCAGCACTCCAAGTGCCAACATGGCTCGGAGCTCAGGAAATGCCAATGGTTCTTCCCATGGAGTGGCCATGGCTTGTCAGGCCACAGCCACTTAGCAGAGTGATGAGCTGGCTGCTTGTTTTCCCAGCACCCCAAGTTCCAACATGGTGTGGAGCTCAGGAAACGCTGATGGTTCTCACCCTGGAGCAGCTGCAGCTTATTTTCAGATTCATTTTAACAGATTCCAATAGCAGAGCTTAAGGACATGATTAATGAGCAAAGATATATATCTATATATATATATATATATATATATATATATATATAATCTCCCAGTTGAGGCACAGAGAGAAAAAATGATGAAAGAAAAAAGAAAAAAAAACCAATGGCATAAATGACATATTGGATACAAATGTCGAAAAAGATACAAAATTTAAACAATAACTTTTATTATATGATAAAGAAAATTCTAAAACTAAAGAAATACACTAATTCGTGGATGGGAGATGTTCAGTAAACTTCAATAAGACAAAAACAAATAAAATCCATAGAAGACATATTAGAGTTGATGAGAAGCATGACAGGTGAACTGGTGAAAGTCACAGGCTAATGAAATAATCTTAAGCAATCAGGACATGTGTATAAGAATTTCTCAAAGGAATAAACTTAAGACCAGGAACTGACTGATCAACACAAATAACTTAATCTATCTATATATCATCTATATCTATATCTACATCTACATCTATCTATATCTATATCTATATCATCTATATCGATATCTATATATTGGGGATCAAACTCACAACCTCACACTTATCAGACAGGTGTTTATACCACTCAGCTAAATGCTTGCCCCTGAAGATATCTTTCTCATTGTCTTGTCTTTTACTTGTTTGTATATTTGTGATAGTGGAGGTGAGTCTAGGACCTGGTTTATGTTAAGCAAGCACTGGAGCAGAAGATAAATGCCCAGCTTTTAAAAATATTTTTTTAAGATAAGGACTCACTACTCACTACATTGCCCAAGATGGCCTTGAATTTTTTTTTTGAACTTGCAATCCTCCTGCCTCAGCCTCCAGAGTAACCCAGATTATGGGTGTGTGTCCCCATGCCCAACCTTTCTCATTGGAAATAACTATGTTGTATACCTGAAATATATACTTTAACCATGAAGGTGAAATAAAAACAAGCAAGAACCTAAAGACTACATGATTAAAGTACTCTTCTAAGAAAAGTTCAGTGATTAATTGAGAGAAAGGAAAATATCCCTCCTTTTAAAGAAATATGCACTAGATAATTTAAAATGAACATACTTGCCAGTGATTCAATGATCAAAGAAAAATCAATAATAAAAATTATGAAAAAATGTTGAATAAAAATTATGAAAAAAATTCTAAACAATTTTGAATACTTCACCTTTCAAAGCATATGGAAGACTGTTACAGTATGCAATGATCACAGTGTATACTGTGAAGAAAGATGAAAACTATGACAGTAAAAAATAAAGGGTACAAAAGTGAGCAGGGATCCAGTGGATATTTTTTTGGTGGTGGTGATTGTGGTGCGAGGATCGACCCCAGGGACTTACTTCTTCTAGGCAAGCCTTCTGCCCACTGAGCAATTTCCCCAGCTGATACACTTAAAAATGGGGCAAATTCATATGAAAGGTTTCATATTTTGACAGTGGTTTTTGTTCTCTGGTCTCTAATTTCTCTCGCTTTCTTCTCTCTTGAATCCTGTTTAAACAGGATTTCACCTTGATACTCCAAAAAAACCACCTTAAGGCTACCATGAGCTCCTTAATCTAACATTTACATTTTAATCTTCATTGAAATTTATCCACCTGCCCTCTTGATACAGATGATTTCTTAGACTTAAAACTTTAAAATAAACTATCTTTCCTCCACTGTGCTTGAGTGAAAAACATGGAGCAAAGAATATCATGACCAAAGGAATATTAAGAAGTAAACTGATATGTAGTAAAAAAATCTTTATGGTTAAACATCATTTTTAAAAGTTGAATTCTAAATTTAAGATTTTCAGATCTTAAGATTAGAAGCATGTACACTTGAAAAGCATTCGTTCATAGTGTTGGAGAATTTGGTCAATATGAACTCAAAGAAAAAGAGGCAAAACTGAAAAATAATAAAAATCAAATTGTGCTTTGCATCATAGTAACATACAATACTTTTTTTTTCTAGTGTGTATAAAACATTCACAAATTTTTTGAATTACAGCCCCAAAGGAGTTATAGAAGTCCAAAAAATAAAAGAAACCTCAGTGAAGTCCATAAAGACTTTTAAATAATGGAAACTGTTATTCAGAACTGAGTGCAGTAAAGATAAAAATTTTAAAAGTCACTATCTTAAGTTTACTAAACAACTATGAATTAAATAGTATCAATTATATATCAATTAACCAAATCAAATTGTTATAGACATCCTCAAGATAAACTTGGTCTTTTTAACTAATCCCAGAATCTCATACATGCTAGGCAAAACCTCTGTCACTGAACTACAGCCCAGAATCTATTAATTTCTTGACATACTAGAATAAGGATTCACATACTGCTAGGAATTAATTTTGGGCAATTGATAAAATCTGAGATGTAATATATGATTTATGATCAAGTACATTTACTGTAGTTGTTTTTAAATAAAAAAGCAAATAATAGAAAAGATTGAAAAATAAGCAAATTATGTTAGTCCACTTGATAGAATTCTATGCAAGCTAAAAAACTCCCACCTGGAAAAACATTTAATTTTATTTATATAATCAATTATTCCATTTCTAGTTAAAGAATTTACCTGGACATATACATTATTAACAATTTAAAACACATACTACTTCAATAGCAAGATAAATAAATATCTTTTAAAAGTAATTTTAAAATAGGTATTTAATAAGTGACTACCTAAATAAATCACTCACATTATCTAAATGCATTCAATGTGGTCCCCCAGGAATTTTGCACAACTTTTTGCAAAGGAACCAAACCTGCAGTAGTTAAATCATTGGTGTATATTAAAATATTCCAATTCTAATGCATGTATAGAAATCACACATACGTATTGATACGTATATGCACGCATATAGAGATACTCTCTGCACACATATTATTTACATGTTTGTCAGTCATCACTGGGAACCCTGGAGATTATCTTAATTCCAGCAATATTTAACTGAGGTTTGAAAATGTTCTCTTGGGATATTTGAGATATATAACATTCATTTTTCTTCTAGTACAGGACAAAAGTCTTCACATCAACAACTTGCAATGTCTGAACACACTTTTTGGAATTCAGACCAGGTATAATTTACCTCTTTGTTTTGTCTTCCAGGATTAAAGTATTTGAATATAATAATTTAGATAACAGTGACAGGAGAATCTCATTTTAAACAGAAAAAAATGATTTGAGATGAATAATAACTGTTTTTTCTCTAGAAAGGAATGTTTTGTTCCACTATCTATGTTCAAATTAAAATATGATACCAGAAAATGGTACAGGTGCTAGTGGAAACACTTATTTTCTGCCTTTGGTACTATAATTCAATTTAAATTATTATACTATCCACGCATCTCTATGAATAATTGTTCTAACTGTGTAAGATTGTTCACTTTGGGAATGGCACACATCAGGAATAAACAACTGCCTTGTCACAGAGTAAGGGAAAATATATGGGTAATAATTATAAATCACAAGGATCACGTTTGAGCTTTGATTGCTGCCTGTCTCTTTGCCTTCTCCTTATGAATCTATGAGTCTCCCTGAGTTAGCAGGAGGCAAAAGGTAGGAAATTCTTCCTTTTATTTTTTGCCATACTGGGATCAAATGCAAGGTCTCATACTGAGTTACATCCTCAGTCCCATTCCTCCTATCCCCATTCCTTTTAGATTTTGAGACCATTTGGTTATGTTGCCCAGGTGGATTTGAACATGAGATCCTCCTCCCTTACCTTCCGCCACCACAATGGGTAAAAATTCATTATCTATATCTTTATCTATATCTTTATCTATATCTATATCTATCTATATACTTGGCAATGTTTTTCAAGAGGAATCTATTTCTTTGAGTCATAAAAGCTTAGAATTACACAGTAGGAAAAAATTTACTGCCTGTAAATTTTGGAAATGAGGATTATCAATGGGAAATATACAACACTGGAAACTCTCAAAATGACAAAATTGAAATATCTAAAAACCCTCAGCAGTGTATCAGTAAAATTTCCTAAACAGAGACAGTAAATTAGACTCTTAGGAAAAAATAAAATCCAAAATTTATCTTAAAACAACAGGTTAAATTTGCAAATAGTACTGTGTCATTTGGTTTAAGCTTACAGTTTTAGTTCAGCATTTGGATGATCTCTTATGAGACCTGAAGTTTAAATGTAAGAATGAAACAATTCCTTAATTAGTGCTATCATCAAAAACAAGGGAATGTACAGAATATTTATGTTTGCTGGTATGTCTCAGTTTGGAAATGCCTTTATCAGGTTAGATACAGGTGATCCCTAAAATAATCCACTAACATCTTAGGAGACTCCCAAGCTTCAGTAATTTCTTCAGATGATTGTTATACAGACATGCAGGTAAAATCCAGTAGAGCTAAGGATATATATTTTGATATAAAGTAAATTATTTTATTCTTTCTTTTGAGGGAAATAGTAACACAGAATTGATAGGAGGGTTGTTCAGAATTGCCATGATAGGTCCAAATTAAAAAGGACACTGCATAAATTCATAGCTACTGTATTGAGAGATATTGGCAGGTATGGACTGAGGAAAACAGGTAAATGTAACAGGTAAAAGTTAACAGAGTAACTGCATTTTTTAAAATTTTAAAACAAAAAAGAATAAAAATGACAATACCAACTTTCAAAACAAAATAATAGGAGATTAACAATGGTTAAAATATTGTGTATGGTTATCTTCAAAGTAGTTGTTCAGATAGTAGCTACATATTTATTTAGTTAGTTATTTCATCTTTTTGAGTTCAGGCTCACCTTGAGTTCACTTTGTAGTACAGGTTGGTCTCAAACCCACAACAATCCTCCTGCCTCCACCTCCCGAATGCTGGGATTACAGGCATGCCTGGCTACAGTAACTGCATTTTTAAGCAGAAAGAATAGTGAATGTAAATTGCCAGAATTTTTTTGGAGGCATCTCCAAAGTTAATCTTCCCACTATCGCAAGTGAGTGTTGATTAGATATTTAACTATTGGAAATCTATATTTTTGTTGGGGAGTGGGAAGAGACTCAACAAGAAGTCAAACCACACCTTCCTGTGAGCCATGGTCTGCTATGGGGAGCAAGAGGAGACTCAGCCAGAAGCCGAACCACACCTTCCTGTGAGCCAGTATCTGCCACAAGGAGCTGGAAGAGACTCAGCAAGGAGCTGAACCATGTCTTCTGGTGAGCTGGCTGGGGCACGGGCTGGGAAACCAGAAGAGCCACCCCCACTCCCCTGGTGAGCAGCTGGTGATTCAGGAACTCAGGGTTGGATGATAGCAGCTGAAGTGAAAGGAATATCTTGATGCTTGTGTTATTTGATTGACTTTATAGGCCTGAGGCTGGTGGTCTGGGCATCTATTTGGAGGATGACAGTGTGCTTTGTGGCAACTGTGGGGGATTTCCCTTTGTCTTGTTTTTAAAAATCCAATGTTTTGTCCCATTTTACTGTTTCGTTATTCCTGAGCAACTATTTTGAAGATAACAATATGCAGTATAACAACAATTGTTAAATTCTTATCATCTTGTTTTGAAAACCTATATAGCTATTATTTTTGTTGTTGTTGCTGCTGTCATTGTGCTTTTGTTGTTTTTTTAGGTTTGTTTGCTTCTTGATTTTTCTGATTTTTTTCTTTTTCTCTTTAAAATAAAAAAGAAATCTATATATTGGAAGATAAGGTACACAAAGTTATTTGAAGTACATAATGTACACATTTTTAAACAAATTTTACTAATTGAACCTGTAGAAAGTACTGTTCTTAAAACTAAGACTACTATATTTTGTTTTTCTAAAGTGCAAATAAATATAGTTTTTGATGTTACAAAGCTCAATGTTCTCTTAAATGTTAATCAGTAACACTGAATTGAAGACCAGAACATTTATAAGGCCTGAGTGTTAATTTGAAAATTTGTAATATTAATTAATGTTTCTGTCTACTGTAGATTAATAAATCAAGAAAAAGAATTTCAGTGATTGCTATGTTAGCATCATGGAGATAATGAATCAAAAATATCATACAACTATCATTCTAGACAACAAATTTTAATGGTACCCTTACTATAACTTTTGCCTGAAATTAAAAAAATTCTATCAAGCTTTCTCTTGCTTTGATTTCTACTTCATCTAAAATCTTCTCCAAATTCTGTGCACATTTTCTTTGATGATTGTGCATTATTTCACTTTATGTTTTAATTTAATTGCAGAACCCTTTATAATCCTTACATAATTTTTGAATTGAAATTAACAAATTGATATCCACTTTTACAAAGGAATTTCAGTAATTTATTTTAGCATCCCAAACCAATATACTTCTTTTCTTGCGGCAGATTCTGGCTATGCAGTTTAGATTGGTCTAGAACTCACTATGTAACCCAGGCTGACCTCAACCTTGCAAGTAACTCTTGTCTTAGCCTTTGAGTGCTGGGATTACTGGCATGTGCCACCATGTTCTTCAATATTCTTGATCTGACTTTTTTCATTTTAACATGTTATTAATATATTTTGAAACTTTTTGATATCTTAGTTTTGTGATAAGAATTTTAATTTATTTTACACACTTATGTTTTAATTCTACTTAGTAGCTCCTTTGTGCTAACTCATTGTTATTAACCTATATTTTAATAAATTGTAAAACATTCTGTTGGCTTGCACTGTTGAAAATTATGTCTGAAATCATGCAACTAAAATACATCTTCTGAATGATATTCTTTTTTTTTTAATGGTATCAGGGAGCAAACTCACAACCTTGCATTTGCCAAGCAGATGCTTATGCTGCTGAGCTAAATCCCTGGCCTTTGATAATCTTTAAGAAGTTTCTAATATTCAAAGACTGATGATATGAGGCATGTGTGATCTGGTTGTCTCTGGTTCAGTCTACTTCCCTTCCATTACTAGTTGGTTGATTGAAAAGATATCACCATATTTTTGCTCTCAAAAATAGGATGTGTTTATAGTTTGTTGACTTAGCATGTTGATTTTTCTTCTTGGAATGAGTATAGCTATTAGAATTTAAATAAGTCCGAACAAGAAAAATTTCACAAAAATAATATACACTTAGTCTGTGTTAAGGAATATCATTTATTCATTAAAGGATGATGCAAGTATTGAAAACCAAAAATTATTTGTGGAATATATTGCTAAGTGAATGCATTTAAAAATAATACACAGACAATAACTACTTATTTTAAGCAGTGCCTTTGCTAATATTCCTGTGAAATCAGAAAAAAAGTTAATTTTTAAAGATGAAAATGTCACTTGAGGTAAAAAGATAAAAGAACCTGACAGTAAGTATGATTATGATTTTTTTCTTTTGCATCTATAGGACGATTCACCAAAGCTCTAAGGTGACTAACGATCATACTAACATAATCGTGGTAATGCTAAACCGAACAGAACTGTCACCATCTACATTGATTCTAAATGGGATTCCAGGGCTGGAGGATATGCACATTTGGATTTCCTTCCCATTCTTCTCCATGTATATTATGGCCATGGCTGGGAACTGTGGACTGCTCTACCTTATTCATCATGAAGACTCACTTCATAGGCCCATGTACTACTTCCTAGCTATGCTTTCTCTAACTGATCTGGTCATGTGCTCTAGTACAATCCCTAAGGCTCTCTGCATCTTCTGGTTTGATCTGAAGGAAATCGGACTTGATGAATGTTTGACCCAGATGTTCTTCATCCACACTTTCACAGGGATGGAGTCTGGGGTGCTCATGCTCATGGCCCTGGACCGTTATGTGGCCATCTGTTATCCTCTGCGCTACTCAACCATTCTCACCAGTCCTGTGGTTCTAAGGTCTGGGATCGCCACCTTCCTAAGAGGAGTGTTGCTTGTTATTCCTTTTACTTTCCTCACCAAGCGTCTGCCCTATTGCAGAGGCAATATCATCCCTCATACCTACTGTGACCATATGTCTGTGGCCAAGTTGTCCTGTGGTGGCATCAAAGTCAATGCTATCTATGGCCTGTTGGTTGCCCTCCTTATTGGCGGCTTTGACATTCTGTGCATCACAGTCTCCTACACCATGATCCTGCGGGCAGTGGTCAACCTCTCCTCAGCGGATGCTCGGCAGAAGGCCTTCAGCACCTGCACTGCCCACATTTGTGCCATAGTTTTCTCATATAGTCCAGCTTTCTTCTCATTTTTTTCCCACCGTTTTGGACACCGCACAATACCTCCATCTTACCACATCATTGTGGCCAATATCTACCTGCTCTTGCCTCCCACTATGAACCCTATTGTCTATGGAGTGAAAACCAAGCAGATAAGAGACTGTGTTGTAAGGATTTTTTCAGCTGTTAAGGATGTTAAATCTTA
>PVLA01019429.1:0-12294 GCA_004027455.1 Hydrochoerus hydrochaeris
AGATGGAGCATTAGGTTTTTTATTTCTTCTAGTTCTGTTTTCTTGATATGACAATTTATTGCTATATATTTCCCTCTTAAGAATGCTTTCATTGCATCCCACAGATTACAGTATGTTGTTTCTATATTTTCTTTGAATTGTAGTTATTGCTGTATTTCTTCTTTAATTTCATCTGTAGCCCTGGTTGTTCAAGAGGCTGTTATTTAATTTCCATGTATTTGTACAGGCTTTTCAGTTTCTTTTGCCATTATTTTCCAATTTCAGTGCACTATGGTCAGATATTATGCATGGTATGATTTCAATACCTTTGCATTTACTTAAGAATGTTGTATGGGATAATATATGGTCTATTTTGGAGAATGTCCCATGCGCAGCTGAGATGAATGTGTATTCTGATGTGGTTGGGTGGAACACTCTGTAAACATCTGCTAAGTCCAATTGCTTACAGGTAAGATTCAGTTCTGTTATTTCTTTGCTGACTTTTTGTCTATTTGATCTATCTCTTTGTGACAATGGGCTGTTAAGATCTCCTGTTATAATCGTGTTCTTGTGTATTTGGTTTTTCATGTCCATTAGTGTCTGTCTTATATAGTTGGGTGCTCCTGTATTTGGTGCATATATATTTATAATTGTTAGTTCTTCCTCTTGAATTTTACCACTAACAAGTATGTAGTGACCTTCTCTATCTCTTTTAATCATTTTAGATTTGAAGTTCATGTTGTCTGCAAATAGAATAGCTACCCCTGTTTTTTTCTGGGTTTCTATTGCATGGAATACTGTTTTCCATCCTTTGACTTTTAATCTGTGAGTTTCCTTTTGGGTTAGATGTGTTTGTTGTATGCAGCATATTGTGCGGTCCTGTTTCTTGGTCCATTTGTCAATCTATTTCTTTTTATAGGTGAGTTGAGGCCATTTATATATATGGATATCACTGATAGGTACTGGCTCGACCTTGCCATGTTATGTTCCAGTTGTTTCTTTCTTCTTTTCCTCTTATTTAATTGCTTATCTACCTGGTGGTTTCTTTCTGTTGTTGTTTTGGGGATTTTGGTCATATTTATCTCTGTGTAATATGTCTTTCAGTACTCTTTCTAGGGTTGGTTTGGTGGACATGAATTTGTTCAGTTGTTCTTTGTCATGAAAGTATTTTGTTTCTGCATTAAATTTGAATGAAAGTTTTGCTGGGTACATCAGTCTGGGTTGAAGGTTGTTTTCTTTCAGGGCTTGAAATACCTCACTCCAACGTCTTTTTGACCTGAGGGTTTGTGCTGAAAAGTCTGCCATGATTCTAATGGGCTTTCCTTGATAGGTGAGTTGTGTCTTTTCTCTGACAGCTTTTAATGTTCTGTTTTTATGCTGTATGTCTGAGATCTTAATTATTAAGTGTCTGGGTGTGGATTTATGTTGATTGTGACTTTTTGGTGTTCTATATGCCTCACTTATCTGCGTATCAGACTCTTTCTGCATGTTTGGGAAATTTTCTGCTATTATTTCTGTAAATACTTTATGTATGTCATTTGCCTGGACTCCTGTATCTTTACTAATGCCCATTATTATTATATTGTTGCTCTTGGCATCATCATGAAGCCTCTGGATTGTCATTTCATGCTGCTTTGTTATTTTTAAAAGTTCTATTCTTTCCTGATGACTAACTGTGATCCTGTCCTCAAGGTCCGAAATCTATCCTCAGCTTCCTTTAGGCCGTTTTGCACGCTTTCAATAGAATTTTTTGTTTCTTGGATGTCTCTTTGAGTTTGTTTCATGAATTCTGCTTGTTTTCTATATTGTTCATTCAAAGTTTCAATCAGTTTCCCATGCTCATGTACTTTTTTCTCTAGTTCTTCTTTAACTGCATTCAACAACTCCTTTACTACAGTTGTTGTTTCTATGTTTATATGGGAGACTACTTCTAATTTGATTTCCTCTATAGTCTTATGCAGTTGTTTTTTTATTTCACTGGCTATCTTTTCAGGGATTCCCAGTGTGTTACTTTTGGGGTCCTCTATTTCAAAGTCTCCTATACTTGCTTCTGGTGAACTATATGTTTGAGACTGCATTTTGCTTTTTTGTTTTGTCATTTTCACTCTGCCTGGTGTTTTCTATGTGTAGGAGGGGATCATACACACTCTTTTCAGACACACCAAAGTCTTACATTTAGTTGGAGCAGGTTTTACTACTGGCCCTATTTATCCCCTGTACACCTCCATTTTAGAGGTATACTCACCACATTGATACAGTCAATATGGTGTAGTCCAAAGTTCGCCACCTGGGAGCAAAGTTCCAAATTTTCTCATGCTAACTGGATCCCACTGAGATCTTCTGATATTCCGGGTGGGTGGGCGTCCCATCTGTAGCATTTCAGGGCAGTTTTCATTCTTGGGCGGGCCTCTTGGATGTTCCTGGTGGCAGGGCGGCCCATGGTGGAGGTTAAGGTTAGCCTACCCCTGAGGCTGGCTTGTGCTGAATTCCCAGTGGCAGGGCAGGCCCTTGGTGGAGGTTCCAGGCAGCCTACCCCTGAAGTGGGCTTGTACTGAATTCCCAGTGGCAGGGTGGGCCCTCGGTGGAAGTTACAGGGAGCCTACGCCTGAGGCGTGCTTGGGATTTTTTTTGATGATAATAATGTTTTCAATTTCTGAAGTTTGTTTTTAAACTCAGAATGTGGGTCTCACACCTAAAAATTGTGTTTAAATATGTTTTTTAGAGTTGCAGAGTCTCATAGGTAGTACCCCTTACCTGCTTCTCTCTGAAGAACTGACCATTACCACTAAACATGCAGTATCTTGGAATCCTTGTTGTGGATATGACATTGTGCCTTCTCATAGCCCAAACTTCTTTATAAAAATCAATTCCATTTTTTGTCAATACTTTAAGAGCTTTCTATTTTAATAATATTATAAATTTATTATAGAACTATATTCTCTTTTAAGGATACAGATGTAGAGAAGTTGAATCTTCAATCATTGGGAGTCATAGGTACAGGAAAGTAGTTCTGAGTAGTCTCAACCAACATTATTAAGAACTTGGAAGGCAGATCAAAAGAAACCTGACCTATAGAAGCCAACAAATAACACTTGGCTTAGTTATTGGGCAGAAGGAAAGGATTCAGGGTCCATTTTTCCCTGTTTTTCTAAATAGCCAACTTCATCTATGCAGAGTAAAATCCTAAACCACTTCTCAACCTATTAAAAAGTAATAAATTATTTAAATATAGCTTAGCCTGCCTTCAAATATGACACATTAAAATACATTCAAAATACAAGTGAATTATTCATTTACCAAAGAGCAGACTTTTACTAAAATAGTTCAGGATAAAAAGCAGCATATGCAATTATCTAATTGTCACCTACTTGCATTCTAACAGCCATATGTACTCTCCCAGTCACTTTCCATATTTTCAGTCCTCAGGCTGAAAGGTCTTAAGCAGAATTTGAGAATTTTAAGATCTTTGATTAAATCCACGCCTACTGGTGATCTAAGTGCTGATGGTTCCATATCAGGAAACTTCAGGAAGAGAAATATGCATGTTTGGACAGCCAACATTTTCTGAAATTTTGTTTAAGTGAAAATATAATTATTTAGAATTTTAAAACTAAAAATTAAGACATGAACTTTAGTACCTCTCACGTTGTCTCTTCTCTATTTCTCCTTCCTCCTTCTCTCTCTTTGTCTCTCTTCCTCCTTCCTTTCCTCTCTTCCTTTCTTCCTCCCTTTCTTCCCATGTCCTTCTCACACTCCCCTCTTATTTTGTACTTTCCTAATTGGAATATGGATTTAGCTGGCTCATTCATTTATTCAATGTTACAGGAAATCTGAAGAATTAGGCATATAGTTATCAAAATTGGGTTAGTTAAATAGAACTTCTATTCCTTCCAATATAGAATCATAGAATATTAAGTTTGAAAGGAACCTTGTTTCCTCTAGACTAGTGTTTCTCAACCTCTATTGCACTTTAGAATCATCTGAAGCTTTTTAAAAATATGCCTTAGACCTTAATCAAGTTTCTGGTGATTGTACCTAGGAATTTGTATTAAACACAAAAGCAAGTAAAACAGAACAAAAAACAAAACAAAAGCAGGTCTCTCTCTTTTAGGCAGGACTGAGGACCATGAGCTAGGTAAATCCACTTGCTGTTTAAATCTCTTCTGCATCCTTGTCACTGCCCAAATTCATCTGATCTGTGATATATTCTTCTCAGGAAGAAGTTCTGTCTCTCTCTAAAGTGCTTCCTCTCTGTAGAAGTTCTTTCTTATATAGACACACAACTATTCCCTTATATCGACTTCCCACTTTTCCTGATTCTGTTGTTTGGAATAACAAAATCCAAATTTAATCTTCTTACATCAAAATTCTTTAAATTTTGAGTGTTTCATTTTTTGACCAGTTTTGTATATTAAGTGGCTTTTATAGACCCAGATGTGCATTGTTATCCTCAACACAAATAGCAAAAAGTTACTGCATTTGTAGTGTCCACTGTGAAGATGGAAAAACCAATCAGCTCAACAATGCATCATTATCCTCCTATTTCTTCATCCTATATTCATGATGGCAAATCTGTGCTAGGTGTGCTCTCTGTTGACACATGAGCCAATTTGCCATGTTTTTCCTAAACTAAAACCTCAGTATTCAGGTTTAATTACAGTGTTGGCACTTTGGGATAAATAAGTGGGTTTTGGGTTGCAGTTTGGGAACTCAGTTTTTAAAATGTTCACCATCACTGTCATGTATCTTCATCCTGGCTTACTGTTTTTTAAGCAGAATGATCCCCAGTTCTTTCAGTTTGTCTTCATATGGCATGATTTTGAGACCTTCTGTGTACTGAGGTATTAACTTACTTCAGGCTATCTATATATGTAATAAGCAATGGCTCTTGGTATGGCTTAGATAACATCAGATGTGATCAGAGTGGAGGGGCTACTTTCCTTGCCTTCTAGATGATACATCATGAAGTTAAGACAAAGCCATGAGAATGATTCATTTATCTAGGGCTTCTTGTATTGAGTAATTCTATTCACTGGGTAGATAGGGGAGTAGGAAAGGCAAGGCTGATGTCAAAGAAAGGTGTTAATATAATTTAACTTCCCCAGCCCTTCTCTACCTTCTCCCAGGCCTGGTCATGGGTTCTGAAGGTTATATGTGAGCATTCTGGAAATTTATTAGCTATGTTATTGGTACTAGAAGACATTTCTGAGTGTTTCTAGAAGTGGGCACATTTGCCAAGTGAAGAGGACATAAAAGGAAGGTGATGGTAGTGGAGAATATTGAGGATAGAGAGCAACAGTTTGGCAGAACTCTTTTCTACAAAGAAGTTTTCAGAATCTGCTAGTCAGTGTTGCAATAAAGTGGGTGTTTTGGTGGTCACTTCTGGATTCAAACTGGGCA
Source organism: Hydrochoerus hydrochaeris (assembly GCA_004027455.1). NCBI lineage: Eukaryota > Metazoa > Chordata > Mammalia > Rodentia > Hydrochaeridae > Hydrochoerus > Hydrochoerus hydrochaeris. Next base: position 5,380 of record PVLA01019429.1, read on the forward strand.
GTTCCCATTCTTTCAGCTCTTTTGTGTTTGTGGTGGCCAGACGTTAATTCCCAGTATCACCTTGTGGCTTTATGAAACTCTTACATTGGAACTTCTTTGACCTTCATCTGGTCAGTGCATTGCAGCTCAACAGAAACTCTCTTAGCAGTGTTTGACCCAATCCATTCTTCTTTTCATTCAACTTTCTTTTTACATTTGACAGTTGGCATCTCAAGAAGGAAGACTACAACGCATGGATTTTTTTGCATTCAAATTTAATGAAGTGTTTCACAAATATTTATAATGAAACAAGTTCTGTTCTGAAATACAAATGGATTGACAGAGACTGGATCATGTAAATATTCTCTGAGGGTATGTGACATTGGTTTCAGATGAGAACCAATATAGGTTCTAACCTGGGGAAAATTTCAGCATGGTGTCTTTTTTTAGTGCTTCTCCAGTATGAGTTCAGCAAACATTCAGGAGAGTCTGAGATGCTCTTGTACAAAGAGAAAGTTGAATTCAAGCACCTGAATGAAAATGGGAGAACAGTGAGGGAAGAACTTTGTGTGTTTTATTGTGGCATCCTAAAAGCTACCACTGTACCTGCTGCTGGACACGCTGACCTTTTCAAGATGTTGGGATTATACTTTCAGAGATACATTTGATTGATTTTTGAAAATAGGCTTTTATCTAGTTGCCTACTTTTTTGGACTCATCCTTCATAAAGGAGTCTCAAATGGTCATTCTTCAAAAGGCAAACTATACTGTTGCTAAATTCTGTTAGAGTCTCACCAAATTCATCTTCATTGTGGCATTTGACATCTTTGAAAATTTCAGCCTGGAAATTCCTCTCTTGTGCTCTCTGTTTAACTGTGCCGTTCTGTTTAGCTTCCCGTCTTTCCAGTCACACTTTTCTCATTTAGTCCTCCCCCTTATTAGCCATGGGCGTTCTTTGAGATTCAATCTATTATCCATGTGTGTTATGTCATTTGATTATCTCAGTAACTACTAGGCAAATGATTATATGTTTTAAATCATTTTCACCTCTGAGTACACTGTATATTATTAATTATCCATTAAAGTCAAATGTCATTATAATTATTATTATTCTCTTTTCATAAATCACCTGCATTTGCTGCTGTTAACTTATTGTTAATTTTTTTAAATCAAGCACTTAATTTTTTTCTTTTCTGTTTTCTCTGCTTTTTCAATGGTATTTTTATCTTTCCAGATTTTCAAGTGTATTGGTATATTCTTTTCCCCTGTCTCTTGATTCTTGTCTTTAATCAGGGGTTCAAGGGTCCCAGTGACTTGTCCCCATATGTAAATGTGTATATTTCTGACCCTATGCTAGTTGCTGAGTAGATTATGGACTCAAAGATGTAGTTTCTGCTGACCTTAGTTATTTTTATTGTTGCTGAGACAAAATATCCAACACCCTCAAGTTAAGGGAGGAGAAGTTTATGTAGCTTACCATTTGTAGAGGTTTTAGTCCATAATTCCCCAGCTCCAGGACAAGGTGGCATGGCAGATAGGCATCTCAGAAAAGAAAAAACAGTTCATGACAGGCAGAAGTAGCACAGCAAGCAAGAAAGAGACTTTAACTGCATCTTTCTGCCCTTTTTAGAGTGTATCTAGGCTCCTAGGATGAGGGCAGTGCCAAACCAATCAGTGGACTGATTCAGTAATCACACACACTTACCAAGCATCTCACACTCCAGATTCAGCTCCTGTAAAAAAGATCCTGCTTATGACTTCATAAGGCTTTGGGGGAACTTCTAGACACAAACCATAACACTTCTTAAGTGGAGTTTGTATCCTAGTCAGAAGAGGTAAACATTAATCATATATCACAAAAAGCTAGCTTACTACACATATGAGAAATGCAGAGGGAAAAGAAGCCAGGAGCTACTTTTCACAAGAAAAACATGTAACTCTGGGCCTGACCTAGACTGGAGGTAAAGGAATGCTTCTCTATGGAGTGATGCTTGATCTCCTATCTGGTCGATGAGTTAGGCTCGGAGAAGAAATTCCAGGCTTGAAAAAAATAAAATTCCTGAAAATTTTGAAGGAGGGGTAGCAGAGGAAGGAAACTGTGAAATTCAGAACAACAAAGAACAATGTAAGTGGAAAAGGCAAAGGGAGTCCACAAGAGTGGAGTAAGATCACTGGTCTGCAGATGCTTGCTGGGGACAGGTATAGGCAAGGGCGGTCGAATGGTTGTGGAGAGGATGCTGGTTCTGGGACACAGAATCAAACCGCAGTATCGCCATGTCTAATCATACTTCATATTCAACCAATCAACACATCTCATTACATTTTCATGTGTAATGCTTGCATTTATATTTTCCTTTCTATTCTTGGTTTGTCACTCAGTTCTGGAGCCTTTGATCTGTGTTTAAATTGTAGGTCTTGCTAGGATTTTCTCTGAGAACTGCTATTCCTATGCCTCTTGACTGCCCTTTTTAATCAGGGGTTCAAGGGTCCCAGTAACTTGTCTCCATCTCAGAACCCACTTTAGCCCTGTTGAAACTAACTTCTACTGGGTTAAGGCAACACAAATTTGTATTCCAAACACAAATAACCTCTATCACCCATTTTACTTTAAGGATATATAGGTTTCTATGTTCAATATCCAGAGGTTTCAATTCCTAGTGTATTAGTAAGTTTTACTTCATTGCAAGAAGCACCTGAAATAATCAGCCTGTAAAGAGAAAGATTATTTTTTCTTTTTTTTATTTAAAGAGAAAAAAAGAAGATCGATAGAAATATTACAGTATTTCAAGAAAAGAAGATAAATAGTAAGAAATCACTAGCTGATAAATTACATATTGTTCATTTAGAAATAGTTTTTCAAGTTACAAAATTAAAGCACACATAGTGAACACTCAAGCAGTGAGAGTACAAACCAATCTGTTCAACAATCCAACAAGAACCTAGAAACATGGTTATCTGCGGCGCCCTTTTCTGTCCATGCTGCATCCTAGTCCAGCCACGCCTTGTGACAATCGCTTCTCCAGGAAAAGGACACCGCATGTGGGAATTGGGCACGGGGATCTTGAAATGTTTTTTACTGATAATTATAATTTGTGTAGTTCACATGTGTATGTTTTTATGTAATGCTCAATATGGAGTCGAGGGTGGAGACTCCAGGGGGGCTGCTGGAGGCCCTCTAGATAACCCCTTTGTGAGGACTGATTGTGGGGTTTTGCCTTCTGTGAATAATGTGAGAGAAATGAAAGAGCTCATGGAGGAGGATTTACAAAATTCCTATGAGACAACTACCCTGAGACACTGGACAGGCAGCCAGAGACGGGCAACTAGAACCCATATGTTATGCCACTGGCCGCCTAAGACAGGCACAGGACCAATTGCTGTCCTGCAGGCCCATGACGGGTAAGGCCTGGTTGGGTACATGTGAAGAGTCCTTGACCTAAGACAGGCGCTGTCCTTGCAGGGACTGCCACTCCCATAAATGATAAGGAAAGCAATGAAGGGAGTGGCCTAATAATCTCACACATCTCTTCCTCCTGCGGGCGTCCGGTCCTCCTGTGGGCGTCCAGGTGCATCGGCTTGCATTTCCCGGGCTGACTCAATGTCAAGATTAAAATGTTAATTGATACCTATTGCCCTGAACCTGGGGCGATTCCTGCTTGGAGGTGAGGTCAATTAAAACCTATTGTTTGGGATTGTCCCTGCCTGGCCCTAAGCCTGGGGCACTTCCTGCTTGGGGCTGGGGGTTGCTGCCAAGGTTAGCATATATATATTCCAGCTTCTAAAAAATAAAGTGGATTCAGATTCACTCACAGACTGGTGTGCAGTGTTTTCTGTCTCTCAATCACCGACTCCCTGACCACCTTTGGGAAACCCTAGCCCTGCTGCAGCTGGACTCTGGCAGTTATCAATCCCACACACCTAAACATACATGCAGCTATATCTTTTATAATGCTTCCTATTTGCTCTTTTTTTATAATAGCAGTTAAACATTTTAAAAATGTTATTTAAAGAGAAGAAAAAAAAGCAAAACAAAAAAGGATAACAACAATACAGAATTCTAAAAGAAAGAAAGAAAAAGAATGAAAAAAAAAGGAAAATGAGAAAAAGCTCCACTAAGAAATCAGTAGTTTATAAATTACATACTGTCAACCTGGATGTAGTTGTTCAAGTTACAAAGTTAAAAGGTACATAGTAAACATTCAAACAGTCAGACTACAAACAGTTCTGCTCAAAGATCCAACAAAGAATCAGCAATATGGTCATCTATTTTACACACTCAAACATACATGCACTTATATCCCTTAGAGCACTTTCTTTTCCTCTCTTTTTTTACAATAGCAATTACACATTTTGATTTTATTACACTTGTAGTTCATATTTACTTTTTACACTAGAGGCACAATATGATATTTATAAATATGATTCATATTTATTTCACTAATGAGGATAGTCTCAAGTTGTCTCCATTTACCTATGAAGGCCTCAAGATCATCTTTTTTATAGTTGAGTAATATTCCATTGCATAAAAATGCCACATCTATTTCATCCACTCTGCAGTTCATGGGCATCTTGGTTGTTTCCAGGATTTAGCTATCACAAATTATGCTGCTATGAACATGGGTGCACATATATCACTGTGATATGAACTTTTCAGTTCTGGGAAAATACCCAGGAGGGGGATAGCTGGATTGAATGGGGCTTCCAATCCTAGTCTTCTGAGAATTCTCCATATGGATTTCCATAATGGTTGCACCAGTCTACATTCCCACCAACAGTGGAACAGTGTTCCTTTTCCCCACAGCCTCGCCAACATTTGTTATCAGTTGATTTCTTGATGGCAGCTATTCTTTCTGGAGTAAGGTGGAATCTCAATGCTGTTTTAATTTTCATTTCTCGAATGACCAGTGATGGTGAACATTTCTTCATGTATTTATTTGCCATTTTGTATATCTTTCTCTGAGAACTGTGTGGTTATCTCAGATGCCCGTTTTTGGAGAGGGTCTTTGAATCCAGAGGGCTTGATGTTTTTCAACTCTTTATATATTCTGGACACAAGTCCTTTGTCTGAAGGGTTGCTGGTTAAAATTTTTTCCTACTCTGTTGGTTTTCTTTTCACTCTTGGTGATTTCCTTTGAAGTGCAGAAACTTTTCAATAATATGAGATCCCATTTGTTGATTCTTTGAAGTGTTTCCCGTGCAGTTTGTGTTTTGTTCATGAATTCTCTGCCTACCCCTATGTCTCCAAGACTTCTACCTACCTTGTCTTCCAGTAGATATAGTGTTTCTATTTTAATATTGAGGTCTTTGATCCATTTAGACTTTAGTTTTGTGCATGGTGATATGCATGGATCTAGTTTCAGTCTTTGGCATGTACAGAGCCAATTTTTCCAACACCATTTATTAAAGAGACTATCCTTCTTCCAGTGGACATAGTTAGCCCCTTTGTCAAATATCAGGTGGCTGAGTGTCTTTGCAGTTGTGGTTGCATCTTCTAATCTGTTCCATTGATCCTCAGGTCTATTTCTTTGCCAGTACCAAGCTGATTTTATCACTGTGGCTTTATAGTACTGTTTCAAGTCAGGAATTCAGATGCCTCCTGCCTTTCTTTTGTTGCCTAGAATTGCCTTTGCTATTCTAGGTTTCTTCTGTTTGTAAATGAATTTTAGCAGGGTGTTCTCTAGATCTGTGAGGTATGTCAATGGCATTTTGATTGGGGTTGCGTTAAATCTGTATAACAGTTTTGGGAGTATGGCCATTTTCACAATGTTTGATTCTTCCTAACCAAGAGCAAGGAATATCCTTCCATTTTCTAATATCCTCTTCAATCTCCTTTTTCAGTGTAGTATAATTTTCAGCATATAGGTCTTTTACATTTTTCATTAGGTTGATTCCTAAGTATGTCATTTTTTTAGATGTTATTGTAAAGGGCGATATTTCCATAATTTCTCTCTGTGAGTTTTTTGTTTGTGTACAGGAATGCTATTGATTTTTGAGCATTGATTTTGTATCTAGCTACACTGCTGAACTTGTTTATTATCTCTAGCAGTCTTTTAATGGAGATTTTTGGGTCTTCTATTTAGAGTATCATGTCATCTGCAAATAGTGATAATTTAACTTCTTCCTTTCCTATCTTTACTCTTTTTATTTCTCTCCCTTGTCTGATTGCCCTGGCTAGTGTTTCCAGAACTATGTTGAAAAGGAGTGGTGACAGTGGACATCCTTGTCTTGTTCCTGATTTTAAAGTGAAAGCTTTCAGTTTTTGTCCATTTAGTATAATGTTGACTGTTGGTTTGTCATAGATGGCCTTTATAAGGTTGAGATAGACACCGTGTATTCCAAATTTCAAAAGGGTTTTCATCACAATCATGTGTTGGACTTAGTCGAAACCTTTTTCTGCATCTATTAAGATGACCATGTGGTTTTTGTTTTTGGCTCTGTTGATGTGGTGTATTACATTTAATGATTTGCATATGTGAAACCATCCCTGCATTCCTGGAATGAACCCCACTTGGTCATGATGTATAATCTTCTTGATGATTTGCTGCATTCTATTTGGAATATTTTGTTGAGAATCTTTGGATCAATGTTCATTAGTGAGATTGGCCTACAGTTCTCTTTTTTAGTTGGATCTTTTTCTGGTTTCTTATCAGAGTAATACTGGCCTCCAGAAATGATTTTAGGAGGATTGCTCTTTTCTCAATTTCATTGAGGAGTTTAAGGAGTACTGGCATCAAATGTTCTCTAAATTTCTTGTAGAATTCAGCTGTGAATCCATCAGGACCTGGGCTTTTCTTTGTTGGTAAGTTTTTAATTACATTTTCAATTTCAATAGCTGATATTGGGTTGTTCAAAATTGCTATATCTTCTTGGTTGAGCTTTGGTAGTTCATATGTTTCTAGAAATCTGTCCATTTCCTCTGTGTTTTCCACTCTATGT
>PVLA01019430.1:0-12290 GCA_004027455.1 Hydrochoerus hydrochaeris
CTATTACATTCTTGCCTCATCCATAATTCCAGTCCACATGCTTTCAATGAAACCCAGAAAATGTTAAAATATTTGATATATGATGATTCTCACCACAGACATTCCTGCCCACAGTTCACTAGCTTTGCCTGCCTCCAGATTTCTGGATGAGAACAGTGGTTTCAAACAAGTTTTACAGAAACTGGCTCCAGCATAACAGAAAAGAGCAATCAAAGCTGTCTGAAAGTGGAATCAGACAGAGGAGGTACAGGGCTGCAAGTGTCAGACAGAGAGGGACACATTCTCCTCCAAGGCTGTGATCCCACAGGGATATGCTTAACACCCTGAAGTCAGACCTGGCATTGCCAGGTCCTTTCAACCCCAAATCCACATGTGGTGTGAGTCCCTCCCTGGGAAAAGTTAACAGAAATAATGGATGCTAAATCAGGATTTTATCATGGAAAACAAAAGGGTCAGGCATATAGATCAGTGGCATAAGTACCTGCTTTTCAAGTGCAATGTCCTGAGTTCCTTTCTAGGCACTAAAAAAAAGACTGAAAGATCATTGTTATGGTCAATGATTGTGTAAAGTTGAGAAGTTTAGAAATTTAACTGAGAGACTCTATAGGAAGACAGGACCATTACTTTGTAAATATCCTCATCCTGTGCAAGAAGGAGGCACAGAGATTTGTGAGTGCTATACTTGCCTTGAAACGGGATGGGGATGGGGCTGGTGTACAATGTAAGGGAGGAGAAGAGGTTTGTTTTTCCCTTTTCTGCTACCTTGAAGTGTTGTCCCAGTGTCATGCTCCCCTGCCTTGCAGACAGCTGATTATGGACTGAAAACTACAAAAACTATAAGCTAAAGAAACCTATCCTTCCTTAATTTGGGGTGTTGGGTATTTTGTCACATGAGAGAAAAGTAACCAAGACAATCATGTAAAATGAGGGTGGATTGGAACAGGCAGGCAGAAGAGCCTGCACCCTGAAGTAAGGAACCCCTTCCCTGATGCAGGAAAAAAACACGTTAAATCCATTTCTTGCTGTGAGCACCATAAACTGTATTAGTGCTGAAAGCTGGAGCAGTCATTTAGAAAAACCAATATACCTATCTATTCACTTTAGAGATTATTGTAAAAAAAAAAGATTCAAAGCATTTGCAAATGAAGAAAGATGGAGATGTTGCAGATCTTGAGGATAAATCCACACTCTAACTGCTTGAGAATTCCAGGCAGAAGACAACCTGACCAGCATTCTTAGCATGCCAAGTGATCCTGTGTGAAATAAATCTGCCTGGAAACTGGGACAGATATCCAAGCTGGTTTACCACATAGCTTGACCATTGCCAAAGCTGGTCCTGCTCAGGAGCCATCACCACTGTCCCACACTGCTCACCAGCATCTGGTCCACTTGGTCATGATATCTAACATCCCCTGAGCACTGCAGAATATGACATACTTGCTGCATTTGGAACTTAAATGTCCCCCAAGAGCTCATGCATTAAAGGTCTGGTCCTGGCCATTGACACTCTGGGAGGCAGTGACACCTTAGGAGATGGGGCCTAGTTAAGAATGAGGTCAATGGGGATGTATTTTTGAGGTGTATGCATGTAATCCCAGCACTCTGGAGGCTGAGGCAGGAGGGTGGCTATGAATTCAAAGCCAGTCTGGGCTACACAAATGAATACAAGACCAGCATTTTCTATAGAGTGGAATCTTGCCTCAATTTTTTTTTGGGGGGGGGAAATGAATTTCTCCAAGTTTAAATCATAGCTCCATTAACTTATGACTTTTGAACTATTTGATAAAGTGTATCTCACCCTTAGTTCCCCCTGCTTAATGAATTAGTAAAGACACAGCTATGACTCTGACTTTGCTATTACCACCCTGAAATATGTGTCAGTATATTCTTGTCTTGTCTTCAAACAACTTTGCACTCTGGTTACTTCAGACTTCTTTAACATTATAACAGTAACTCAAATAACCATAGAAATAAAGGATTATGAAGTCAAAAGAACATTTTTGTAGATATGTGCCAGTGTCTTGATATTTTTTGCTTTAAAACAATAGTAAAATTAGATTTCAGATACTCTAATGCTATTTATAAAACTCCATTCTATTGATATGTACAATTATTTCTTAGTAAGTAAAACCTAATTCATGGCACTAAACCATGTAGTTTTACTAGTATATTGAACTTTAGAAATGATTAAATGCATAGCAAAAACAAATTTGGTAAATTTTCTATGTATATACACTGTGATACTTATAACTTTTGTGTTAGTCATAAGAATAAGTAGAAATTCCCCTAAATTGGAATAAAATTAATGCCCAATGAAAAATTATTTTTCTCAATATGAATTTTTTCTGTTTTTTATTAACTTTTTAAAGATGTCATGACTTTTGGTTGGGTGTGGTGGTGCATGCCTTTCATCTGAGCACTCACATGACTGAGGCATTAGGATTGCTGCAAATTCTAGGCCAGCCTGGGCTACAAAGTGAGATCAAGACCAGCCTGAACTACATAGTCAAGCTCTGTCTCAAAAGGGAAAAGCAAGCCAAACCCAAACAAAAAATCTGAAAAAATATTTTGACTTTTTGTTTCTATTAACATATGTCAATTGTATATATTCATAGGTACCATGTCATAGTTTAATCATGATCAAAGTCAAAATACATGTATGTAATGTGTAATGATCAAACCAGTTTAAATATCATTTCAGTAACCACAAACATCATTTCTTTGCATTGAAAACTTTCAAATCTTCTCTTCTAATTCCTTATAAAATACACAATAAATTGTTGGGTGCTGTAGTCACCTAACTCTGCTATACAATATCACAATTTATTCCTGCCAACTGCTGTTTCATAGCTGTTATCCATCCTCTGACTATGACTTTTACTTTCCTACTAATCTTCCTATCCTCTGGTGATGTCGTTTCTACTTTTCTACTTTTATTTAACCAAATATTTTTGTTTCCATATGTAAGTGAGAACATGTCATACTTGTCTCTCTATGCCTAGTTTATTTTTCCTAACACTAATGTTTTCAAGTCTCATCCATATGGATACCAGTGACAGGATTTAATTCTTTTCTATAACTGAATCATATCAATTGCATATGAATTTCCCATTGCATATGTATTATGTGTACATTTTATTTTTATTCACTTGTTGATGAACACATAAGTGGATTCCATCTCTTAGATACTGTGAAATATTGCTGTAATAAACAAGGAGAACAGATATTTCTTCAATATGCCAATGTCCTGCATGGGTTCCCTCTTCTCTGGACGCTCACCAAAATTTGTTAATTTCTATGTTTTTGATCATAGCTGTGCTGATATTTCATTGTGGTTTTGATTTTCATTTCCATGATGGCTAGTGATGTTGAACATTCTTTCATAAACTTGTTCATGACTTGTACATCTTTTTTTTTGAGAAAATATTACTGAACATTTAAGCTTATGACTTCCTAAGTACTTTTCCCATTTTATTCTCTTGGTCTCCAAATGTAAGAATTGGACTGTTACAAAAATTAATATTTCCTATGTCATAATTATTATCATGTCAGGAAATTTAAAAGTAATGCATTTATTTAGTATGTCATGTTTGATATCCTATCTGAAACCTCCAGAAAATAAAGCTATCCTTAATTCATTTAGCACAGTGGATAATGGCATTGAGAAATTTAATTAATAATTAATTGTATGTTTACTAACTTAAATTTTATTGAGAAATTAAGGAGTCTCAATTATTTACATTCTAGATACAGTAAGCTTATGACTTATTTTCCAGTCTTCCACTCTACTTGAATAGTGGAAAAATTAATTAGTCTACTAATAGAAACCTACTATAAAGTTTATATGTGGGAGTTTGTTTTTTTAATCATGTAGCATGTGATATTTTAATTATAAATTGAATTGCTAATTTTAATCAAACAAAATTTTAATTTCTTAGTCCCAAGATCTAAAGATAAGTAGAAAGTTCAATTAAAGGATATGGTAATATAATTTATATGATTAAAACATTTAATTTAAGTATATCTTAAAGGTTTTACTCAACAAAATTCATGTAAAAATTTTAATGAATATAAACATTGCCCTATTGTATGTCTATTCTCCTAGAAATACAAGACAAACTTAGAATTTTTCTCATTAAATGTTGATTACAAAAAAGTAATATATAAATATTGACTATGGTTAAGCATTGCCAGTGAACCTGTAAAGGACCTGCAATGTTTGGATTGTTTTGTACTGATGGTAACCTTCTCTGATATTTGTAGCATCATAGTTTAATTCTCCTTAACCATGATCATTCATAAAAAGAAATAGAAAATATTTAGCATGGCATCTTTCTTCTCATAAAACCTGTGAATCAGTGTGATGGTGACTATGGGAGTGGAAGATAATAACACTTCACATATTTGTGTATATCTTCACGTTTGCAGGCTTAGCAGTTTTCTTCTATCTTTGATATCAACACCAAAAATATTCCAGAACTAATCATTCACTGATTTTTATTTATTTAATAAATACTATTTAACCCTACTATGAATTTGAAACTACCTTTAGAAGCTAAAGTCACAAGACTGAGAAAAATATGGACCCTGATCTCAAAAACTTTATGGAAGAAAACAAGTGACCATTTCAGTATTTTAAAAACGTGACAAATGCTTGGTTTAAAACTTGGTACATTGGGAACTCTGAAGGTACAAAATGAGTTCTAGCTAGAGATATTAGTCAGAGATCAAATGTTCAGAATGTTAAAAGTGTGCAGCCATTAAAGTTCAGGCTCAGTAAAATTCAATTAAAAATAAGAACTACATTGCTTGGTGGACCCAAGTCTATGGGTGCATTGCTTTGTAAGAAAATTTGTTGGCATTTTTCTTTTGTCCAGAGAATTCCAAAGAGACTGAGGTTAAAAGTACTGGGCCAATTTATTCAGCAGAAAAATATTCAAGGCTGTCTAATATGGTAGAGGCATGACAATACTTGGGATATTTACCATGTGTATGCTGTCAGTCAAGAACAACTGACCCAGTGGAATTATTAAAATTACTTTTAATTTGGCAAGAAAGGAAGGTCCTTTAAATTTAAAGCCTGAAAAATGGAATAGACAAGAATCAGTTTACTAATTATGAATAAGCTAATAGAAAATATGATGGGAGTTCAACACAGAAGTCAGGAGTACTGCACATTCTACATCTCAAATTTGAAAAGCTTTACATGGAGAAGAGAGTCTCAGATCAGTGTGTACTTTAAGGATGGTGGCCCAGAAAAGTTTTTCCTCATACTGAGTTCATAGCTGTTAGAAATCCAGACCCTCAACCCCTAAATTCAGGAAAGACAAAAAAATTGACTATTCTTCCTCTAAATAGTATACTTGGCATCTTCCACCGGGATTTGATTTTAGGCACATGCAAAATTTGTGACTATTGAGATCAGGAAGGCTTCCATCCAGATTTCAGGAAAATACTTGGTTAGCAGACAGTATAATTCTGAGAGGATAGTGTTTAGAGCTGTGAGGTGAGTGAAAACTTGAATGTCAAGTGGAGAACCCAGAATGTTGGAAAAGCCAGAAACATAATTTTTATGAGGAAAGTAGCACAGAGTGAGAAAATTTGACCCAACAAGGAAACCATGGGAGCTACAATTACCCTCATTACTGTAGTAGCACAGAATTCATGCCCTTTGGAATTCACAACTTACCCCAGATTGCACCAAATACTAGACATGGAAAAGTGACATTTAAACTTTTCCTTACTGAATATTAAATGTTATTTATTCTCATTATTTTATTTTCTCTATTTGTATATTTTTGGAACATTTATATTAAGCTACTGTGTGTTGGAAGTGTGCTTTTTTCTTTTTTTAAATGAAACAGAAAAAAGAAATAATACAAAATTTCAAAAGAAAACCAGCAAGAAATCACTAGTTGATAATTACATATTTTCCTGTTAGAAGTAGTTGTACAAGTTACCAAAGTAAAGCATACAATATAGATATTTAAACAATGAGACTGTAATCAGTTCTGTTCATAAATCCAACAAAAAATTAGTAATTTGGTTATCAAATCTACACACTAAAACATATATGCAGTTTTATCTTTTAGAATATTTTCTTTTCCTCTCTTTTTTCTTACAATAGCTATAATCAGTTCTTGTAAACTGTTTTTTTTTATCGGTACCAGGGATTGAAGTCACAACTCATGTGCTTGCAAGGCAGGTGCTTATGCCACTGAACTAAATCCCCAGCCCCTTGTAAACTGTTTAATAGTTCTACATATGTATAAGTTTCTACATGTATACCTAAACCTTTTGTATTAGAGGGAAAAACAAATCAAAACAAGTCATCAATACAAATTCCCAGAGAAACACCAAATGAATAGGATATATAAAATCACAATACTAGGTGATACTAGGTGATCTACATAGTTACCATGATGTCTCTTGTTATTTCCAATGAAATTGTCTATATCAATTTTCATAATATAATTAAACTTAGCAGTACATATCAGTATTAATAAAAAGCCAAACATTGAAGCCATTATAGGACTTCAAAGGCAGTTAATAACCAATGGGTATCCTATTGAACCTTGTCATCTTCAGAGTACTTGCCTCTACTCTCAGCCTTGATACTCTCAAGCACACCAGATATGAATAAAATAAGTCAAGACAAAACAGCAATATAGCCAATCTTCTCTGCCTCATCATTGCTATGCTATTCTTCTGTCATTGTTGTTTACTTTTCTCCTTCATTCCACTGTCTGCCCCTTTCATTGAGGCCTTTCTGTCATTGTTTCTGGAATCCTGATGATTTTCTTTTCTCTCTAGAGTGTCCTTCTGTATTCTTTGCAGGGTGATTGGTGGTCACAATCTCCCCCAGTGCCACTTTGTTGTGGAAATATCTTGTCTCTCCATTAATTTTGAGAAACAGTTTGGCAGGGTACATCAATCTGGGTTGAATGTTATTTTCTCTCAGGGCTTGGAATATTTCACTCCAAACTCTTCTTGATTTGATAGTTTGCATCGAGAAGTCCACTGTGATTTTGATGCATATTCCTTTATAGATAATATTTTGTTTCTCTGTCTGCTTTTAATATTCTGTTTTTGTGATGGATTTCTGGGATCCTGATTATTATTTGTCTGGGTGTAGATCTGTTTTGGTTGTAGTTGTCTGGGGTTTTGTATGTCTTATATATCTGAACATCACTTCCATTCCTATGCTTGGGAAGTTTTCCTTAATTATTTATGTGAATAGCCTTTTTATTTCATTGGTATTTGTCCCTGCTTCTTCATTCACATTTTTTATTGTTAAGTTATAAATCCTCTTGTCTTCTAGCCATTGTATCATTACTTCGTGGTACCTTGCTATTTTTAAAAGATCTTTTCTTTCATGATCATACATTGCAAATCTATCTTCAAGTTTTGAAAGTCTGTCTTTAGTTTCTGTTAAGAAATTTTCCCAGCTTTCAAGGGAGTTTTTAATTTCCTGATATTCTCTTTGGATCCGTTTCTTGTATTATAGAGTTGGCTTATATTCTTCATCAAAGGCTTCTCTCCTTTCTCTGGTTTCCTCCATTCTTCCATTTCTGTCCTCTTGAGGAGTACCCAGCATTTCTTTTATTAATCTTATATCTTGCTTCACCTGAGTTAGAATTTCAGATTTAAATTCTTCAATTAGGTCACAGAAGTATTTCTTTATTTCCAATGTGCCCATGTCTGATATTGCATGTTTGTTGTCCTCAGTCTCCTCTGTGTTTACATTTCCTGGACTGATTTTCCCTGGGTCGGTGGTTGGAGGTTTTTGCTGTTTCTCTGTCTTGTCATGTTTCTGGTTTCTTTCAGACAGGTGAATGGTGGACATCTCAGGACCTTCTCATATTGATTGCAATTTTCCTGCAGTGTACTGGCTAGGGAAGTGCTGCCTTCTCCAGTTTGCTGTTGATCATGAGGTGCACACAGGGATGATGTGGGTTGGCCCCTACCCTCTAAGACAGTTAACCAGTGAGTGTCTTCAGTATGTTTGGTGTGCCCTGCATATGTCACAGGTTCAGGACAGCCCCATACCTGGCTACTGTGTCCCCACCAAAAGCATGACCCTGCCCAAGCAGATCTCACCAATCCACTTTGGGCCAGGAGCTGCTGACTGACACCACATCAGTTGTTGATTGAAGCCTGTCCTGCTCAAATCCAATATGTCATCTACCTGTTCATTTTGCTTTGGAGAATCCAGTTCCCAGCAATCACCAAAGTCCATGAAGCTTGGTTCACTGTTTCCACTCCCTGTTGCTGTGGAAGTGTTCTTATAAGTGTTTGCTGGTTAAACTTTAAAGCATAATATGGATTTACCTATTGAACAGTGATGAAAATTTTAGGACTTTGCCAACTCTTATAGGTGAACTAAGTACATTTGCATAAATTGTTGCACATAAGTACTTTGTGGACCATGGGTGAAATGTTACGTTCTGGTCTAGATAACCCCCAGTGCCTTATGCTTGTATATGTGGGACTATATGGTATTGAGTGGTGAAGGGTGTGAGACTATGGGTTAAAGTCACATGCTAACTAAGTGGATTTGTCACAATTTTGGATGTGAATGACAGGACCACCTTGGGCCTGAGTGGCACCCACAAATGGACTTGAAGCCTGGATCAAATATAAATGGCTAGATGAAAGTCAGAGTAGGTCCTTTATGCCTGTTATGGCATGAAATATTTCCCTTGTGTCAGGCCCCTCTGCCATGCAACCATGCCTTGCAGCTAAACAACTATGCATGGGAACATCTATAACTGTGAGTTAAGTAAATCTTTCCTCCTTAAACATCTCTGTGTATTTTGTCCCAGCAATGAGAAAGGATATCTCTGTATCTCAATCTGTCTCTGTGCCTGTCTCATCTGTCTTTGTCTCTATTTTCTCTTTTTCCTCTCCCCATCCCTTTTCTCTCTTACATTTCAATTTGTAAATTATTGAAATAATAGTAAATGTTTAAGATGAAATATTCCTGCTTCATAACATTCATTGTTTATCTAACAAGTTATCATAATTCCATCTTCATATATTTTCTTTATTTTATACTAGTTGATTCTAAATTTATCAGACATATTTTATTCCAAAACCTGCTTTAAATTATCAAACATACCTCTATACTTGATAATATCATTCCCATGGTTGCAGTTTTCTCTGAAGTAAATATAGATTGAACATTACTTGCACATTTAACCAGTATGATGTGAGTGGATGTGACATGAAAAACCTGCAAGACCCATGTTAATTTGAGAGAGAATTTGGTGAAAGTGAGAACTAGACTGCAGATAAGACATAGGAGAATACAGGATAACCCTGTACAGCCTCACTTACCAATAACTACTACACTCTGCTCACATTGTATAGGGCCTTGGGCTCAGGTTTCCTTCTCTCCTTTATGCCCTATGCCAGGTTTGTTCTTCTCTTTTTAGGATTTTTGTGGCTTCCAGGTGTGTCCCTAAAGTCCACCTAGATTCACAGCCCTAGAATGACACAAAATACATTCCTTCAGGGAAATGTACTTGTATCTGGAAATTCAGATTCTGTGTCTAGGTCTGCTGAGGGATCTGAAAGCCAAAGGGAAGAAACAAGCAGGTGAAAGCTATCAGAAGAGCACAATGAGATTGCTGTTGACAAGGATCCTGCAGAAGTTGGGTGTCACTCATGGAGATTAAGCAGATCACCAAATAGGTTTCCCTGGCAGTACATCACAGGGTCAGTGGGCAATGATGCTACCTGCCCATGTGTTTTCTCCATTGTCTTCATTATGCAAAAGGGGTTCAAAAGACAGCAAGAGACACATATACTTCCATGACTGCCCACAGCTGCAACCCTCTTGGGGGGCCTTCAGCATCATTTCCTGAAGCAAAGTCTTAGACAGTTGCTGGATGTGAACTAAGGACACAACCATTGCATCTGAAAAATACTGTTGTCACCACTTTGGGAGAGATTGAAAGCAATATTGTAAAGTTTCCATGTTGAATTCATAATCCAGAGCACGCTGAATTCATTCTAGTCCTCCTCAGTTCTTGTGCAGTCCTTGATGGGCCAGAAGTTATGGACCTTCCATGAGTGACAGTAATGAGGCTAGAGCTGTGCTGATCCATCCAGGATGCTGCTCTGTTTTAGAGCCATGATTATTGATGTAATGAATGTATCTTTTGTGGAGCTCACCTGTCCAGATCAACTAGGACTTGTTCACACATGTGCTCCACTAGGAGTTCCAGGCCCAGGCCACATTAATGAGTCCCCAATACCTCTGGTCTAGATGCTACATAAGTCTGATTCTACTAAAGGAGATCCTGTACAGTCCTCTTTCTAGCATACTTTGCTTCTTAGCAAGGGGACTAGCAAGATGGGTCCCATAGATTCTGCCACATATGGGTTGAACAGTTTTGAAATGATGCAAGTGCTGGGTAGGATGACCTTCTGCCGGCTAAACCTTATTCACCACAGAGTTGTGTAGACCACATAGACAGGTTCAGGGAGTGCTGTGGATGGAGAGGATCCCGACAAGACAAGAATCATGCTTGCCTTCATGCTGTGATAATCTATACCGGTCACAACTCTTTCCTGTGTGTGCTACGCAGTGTAGATAGATTTCTGTGACCCAGATAAGGATCAATGAGATGTTGCAAAGAATATGGGTGCTCAGGATCCACCATCCACTACTAAAGTTTGGGAGCAGTTGTGGGAGCTGGATCTGGTTCCTCTAGGACCTAGGTCCTGTCCTTCTAAAAAGTAATATGACATCAAATGTTTGCAATGGATACACATTTGAAAAACATTTTGAATATTTAGAATAATTTATTTGACAAATCATAAAAGAAAAGTAAAAAATGTGAATTTTAGAGTGCTTTGGTGATAACAGAAGCAAGGGGCTGTGACACAAAAAGTATTATTTTAATTTAAAATTATGCAACTTTGGTGGGAAACACAGAGCTTACTGGAATATGATCTTCACTATCATGCCTTGATTTTGTGATCAGGAGTCAGAGTGTGGTTAGTTCAAGAGGGTTAGAGAATGTGACAGGTGTACAGACCATGTAGACAAATCAATGGTTAAAGATGAAGAATAGTGAATGTTACTGTAAGCTCTGTGAAATCTGCAATATTATAATCTGTTCCATTATGAATGAAACCCAGATTAAATGAACACAAACTCTTAGCCAAGATTTTTGAAAGTGAATTATCAAGATGTACATTCATGCACCAGCCTTGGTGAGATCATAAACACTGCAATACCACAGAGCTGGTCTCAGCACCTACAGCCTTCCTGTAGAGCTTATGGGGCCCCAAAAATCCAGGCAGGTGCTAGAGAAACCATTCCAAAGTCTTGGCTGACACTAGAGTTGTCCTTGGGTCATTCTGAGTACTCATGTATCCTGGCCAGTGATTCTTTCTCAGAATCAACAATAAGTTCTGTTGATACCTGATAGAAGTAGGCAGGGATCAATGCACCTGCCTAGCATCAAGCACACAGATGGCCAAAAAGAGGCTTACGAGGTTTACAAAACACTCATAGCAGGGTTCAGAGAGGAAAACTTTTCTTTGGTGGGGAGATATGTATGCATAGGGTTTAAGGAAGCAGCAGGAAATGCATTTCTTCATATAGGATAAGAACATGGACCCTGACAGCACACTGCTGCATGGCTCATGGACTGATACCTCATCCTCAGGTATAACCTCTAACATTTCACACTTAAGAGCAGTCACATAGGTCAAGAATTTTCTCTGTTATGTTTTTCTCTTTCTTTAAAAAGTATATAGAGCAACTCTATTTCACATACTCACATTTTCATGATGATAAGCAGATTTCTTTGTGATAAGGTAAAACTGAGAATGTTTGAATACTCATTAATATATCAGTTTAAAATTTAAACTGAGGTGCATTCCCTTGTTTATCTTCATGCCACCAGGGATCAAAACTAAGGCCTCATATAGAATAGTCAAGCACTCAATCACTGATGAATAACTCCATCTATATTTTTATATAATTGGAAACTGAGCAGCACAAGTTCTGTTCAAACATTACTGAGAAGGAATTTCAAATGAAACTCTCATTTAAACAAATTCATATTATATGTTCTATTTCCACAAATGATGAAATAGAGAATTTAATGTAAATAGCATGAAGAAGGTCACTACCTGCCTGGTGCTAGGGTGTAGGAGGGAAGGTGCAGGAAACTGGAAATTCAGGGGAGCCACAGGAATGACTGCAATATGACATCTGTGTGCACTGCTTTGGTTGTGTGTGTGACTGTGGAAGTGCCCATGTGAGTTAA
>PVLA01019431.1:0-12290 GCA_004027455.1 Hydrochoerus hydrochaeris
TGGGAGACTACTTCTAATTTGATTTCCTCTATAGCCTGATGCAGTTGTTTTTTTTATTTCACTGGCTATCTTTTCAGAGATTCCCGGTGTGTTACTTTTGGGGTCCTCTATTTCAATGTCTCCTATACTTGCTTCTGGTGAACTATATGTTTGAGACTGCATTTTGCTTTTTCGTTTTGTCATTTTCACTCTGCCTGGTGTTTTCTATGTGTAGGAGCGGATCACACACACTATTTTCAGACACAACAAAATCATATGGTTAGTTGTAGGGGGTTTTACTACTGGCCCTATTTATCCCCTGTACACCTCTATTTTAGGGGTATACTCACCACTCTGATACAGTCAGTCTGGTGTAGTCCAAAGTTCACCAGCTGGGAGCAAAATTCCAAATTTTCTCACACTAACTGAATCCCGCTGAGATGTTCTGATGTTCCAGGTGGGAGGGCGGGCCCAGCTGAAGCAGTCCAGGGCAGTTTTCAGTCTTGGGCGGGCCTCCTCGATGTTCCTGGTGGCAGGGCAGGCCCACAGGGGAGGTTCAGGGCAGCCTATGCCTGATGCAGGCTTCCGCTGAGTTCCTGGTAGCAGGGTGGGCCCACGGTGGAGGTTCTGGGCAGCTTACCCCTGATGCAGGCTCTATCTCCAAGTTTTGATAGTATATCCTTAGTTTCTTTTTAAAAATTTTTTTATTTAAAGAGAAAAAAACAGAAAAAAGGTAGAAATATTACAGAATTTCAAAAAAAGGATAAACAGTAAGAGATCACTGGTTGATAAATTACATATTGTCCTTTTAGAAATAGTTGTTCAAGTTACAAAATTAGAGCATACCAAGTAGACACTCAAGCAATGAGACTGCAAACAGATCTGTTCAACAATCCAACAAGAACTTAGAAGTATGATTATCAATCCTATACACTTAAATATTCATGCATCTATATCTTTTATAGCACTTCCTATTTCCTCTCTTTTTTACAATAAAAATTATGCATTTTAAAAAAATTTTATTTAAAGAAAAAAAAGCAAAAGAAAAAGGGTAGCAACAATACAAAATTCTAAAAGAAAAAACATTAATAAATCACTAGTTGATAAATTACATATTGTCATCTTGGGTGTGGTTGTTCAAGTTACAAAATTAAAGGATACATAGTAGACATTCAAAGAGAGAGACTGCAAACAGTTCTGCTCAAAGATCCAACAAAGATTCAGCAATATGGTCATCTATTTTACATACTCAAACATACATGCAGTTATATCCCTTAGAGCCCTTTCTTTTCCTCTCTTTTTTACAATAGCAATTACACATTTTGGGTTTTATTACTCTTATAGTTCTTATCAATTTTTACACTAGAGACACAATGTGATATTTATAAATATGATTCTTATTTATTTTACTAATGAGGATAGGCTCAAGTTGTCTCCATTTACCTATGAAGGCCTCAAGATCATCCTTTTTTATAGCTGAGTAATATTCCATTATATAAAAATGCCACATCTTTTTCATCCACTCTGCAGATGATGGGCATCTTGGTTGTTTCCAAGATTTAGCAATCACAAATTGTGCAGCTATGAACATGGGTGCACATATATCACTGTGATATGAACTTGTCATTTCTCCTGGGAAAATACCCAGGAGAGGGATAGCTGGATTGATTGGAACTTCCAATCCTAGTCTCAGAATTCTCCATATGGATTTCCATAATGGTCGCACCAGTCTACATTCCCACCAACAGTGGAGCAGTGTTCCTTTTCCCCACAGCCTCGCCAACATTTGTTATCAGTTGATTTCTTGATGGCAGCTATTCTTTCTGGAGTGAAGTGAAATCTGAATGTTGTTTTAATTTGCATTTCTCGAGTGGCCAGTGATGGTGAACATTTCTTCATGTATTTATTTTCCATTTGTATGTTTCTCTGAAAACTGTGTGTTCATCTCAGATGCCCATTTTTGGAGAGGGTCTTTGAATTTGGGGGGCTTGATGTTTTTCAATTCTTTGTCTATTCTAGACACAAGTCCTTTGTCTGAGGGGTTGCTGGCTAAAATTCTTTCCCACTCTGTTGGTTTTCTTTTCACTCTGTTGGTGATTTCCTTTGAAGTGCAGAAACTTTTCAATAATATGAGATCCCAGTTGTTGATTCTTTGAAGTGTTTCCCGTGCATTTTGCATTTTGTTCATAAGTTCTCTGCCTACCCCTATGTCTCCAAGGTTTCTACCTAACTTGTCTTCCAGTAGATTTAGTGTTTCTGTTTTAATATTTAGGTCTTTGATCCATTTAGACTTCAGTTTTGTACATGGTGTACATGCATGGATCTAGTTTCATTCTTCGGTATGTGGAGAGCCAGTTTTTCCAATGCCATTTATTAAAGAGGCTATCCTTCCAGTGAACATATGTAGCCCCTTTGTCAAATATCAGGTGGCTGAGTGTCTTTGTAGTTGTGCTTGCATCTTCTAATCTGTTCCATTGACCCTCAGTTCTATTTCTTTGCCAGTACCATGCTGATTTTACCACTGTAGCTTTTTAGTATAGATTCAAGTCAAAAATTGAGATGCCTCCTGCCTTACCTTTGTTGCCCAGAATTGCCTTTGCTAGTCTAGGTTTCTTCTGTTTCCACATGAATTTTAGGAGTGTTTTCTCTAGATCTGTGAGGTATGTCAATGGTATTTTGATTGGGATTGCATTAAATCTGTATAACAGTTTGGGGAGTATGGCCATTTTCACAATGTTGGTTCTTCCTAGCCAAGAGCAAGGAATATCCTTCCATTTTCTAATATCTTCTTCAATCTCCTTTTTCAGTGTAGTATAATTTTCAGTGTATAGGTCTTTTATATTTTTAGTTAGG
The DNA here is from genome assembly GCA_004027455.1 of Hydrochoerus hydrochaeris. Lineage (NCBI taxonomy): Eukaryota > Metazoa > Chordata > Mammalia > Rodentia > Hydrochaeridae > Hydrochoerus > Hydrochoerus hydrochaeris. Next base: position 2,833 of record PVLA01019431.1, read on the forward strand.
TTGATTCCTAAGTATTTCATTTTTTTAGATGTTATTGTAAAAGGCGATATTTCCATAATTTCTCTCTCGGTCAGTTTTTAGTTTGTGTACAAGAATGCTATTGATTTTTTTAAAAAAATTTTTTATTTAAAGAAAAAATTTTGAAACAGAAAGAGGGTAGAAATAATACAAAATCTCAAAAACAAAACAAAACAACAACAACAAAAAAAACCCCAAAAATAGTAACCAGTAAAAAATCACTAGTTGATAATTACATACTTTCCTGTTAGATGCAGTTGTTCAAGTTACAAAAGTAAAGTCCACAAAGTAGACATACAAACAGTGAGACTGCAGTCAGTTTTGCTCATCCATCCAACTAAAACTTTAGCAACATGGTTATTAATTTCACACACTTAAACATATATGCAGTTATAATCCTTTAGAGTACTCTCCTTTCCTTTTTTCTTTACAATAACTATAATCCATTCTCGTAAACTATTTAGAAGTTCTACACGTGTATAAGTCTCTACACATATACCTAGCCTTTCTGTATTAGAGGGAAAAACAAATCAAAACAAGTCAGCAATACAAATTCCTAGAGAAACACGAAATGAAAAGAACATACAAAAACATAACACTAAGTGATCTATAGTAGTCACTATGATGTCTCTTATTATTTTCAATAAAATTGTCTATATCATCAAATATAATATAAACTTAGCATTGCTTTACACTATTAATAAAATTTAAACATTGGAGACATTTTAGGACTTCAAAAGTATTAATAATCAAAGCAGAATGGGTAACCTATTGAATCCTGTCATCTTCAGAGTAGTTGCCCCTACTCTCAGACTCAACACTCTCAAGCATATCAGATTAGAATAAAATAAGTCAAGATAAAACAGTGATATAACCAATTTTCTCTGTCTTATCTCTGCTATGCTATTTTTCTGTCATTGTTTGTTTACTTTTCTCCTTCATTCCACTGTCTGCCCCTTTCTTTGAGGCCTTTCTGCCATTATTCTTGGAACCCTGGTGATTTTCTTCTCTCTCTCTAGAATGTCCTTCAGTATTCTTTGCAGGGTTGGATTGATGGTCACAAACTCCCCCAGTTCCTCTTTGTCGTGGAAATATCTTGTCTCTCCATTAATTTTGAGAGACAGTTTTGCAGGGTACATCATTCTGGGTTGGAGGTTATTTTCTTTCAGGACTTGGAATATTTTGCTCCAAGCTCTTCTTGATTTGATAATTTGCATCAAGAAGTCTGCTGTGATTTGATGAGTTTTCCTTTATAGGTAATCTGTTTCTTTTCTCTAACCACTTTTACTTTTCTGTTCTTGTGATGGATTTCTGGGATCCTGATTATTATATGTCTGGGTGTAGATTTGTTTTGGTTGTAGCTGGCTGGAGTTCTATATGCCTCATATATCTGAACATCACTTCCCTTTCCTATGCTTGAGAAATTTTCCTTAATTATTTCTGTGAATAACCTTTTTATTTCATTTGTATTTGTCCCTGCTTCTTCATTCACCTTTTTTATTCTTAAGTTATAAATCCTCTTGTCATCTTCTAGCCTTTGTATCGTTACTTCCTGGTTCCCATGTTATTTTTAAGAGATCCTTCCTTTTGTGATCATGCATTGCAAATCTGTCTTCAAGTTTTGAAAGTCTGTCTTTGGTTTCTGTTAAGAAGTTTTCCCAGCTTTCAATGGAGTTTTCAATTTCCTGATATTCTCTTTGGATCTGTTTCATGTATTCTAGATTTTGTTTATATTCTTCATCAAAGGCTTCTTTCCTTTCTCTGGGTTCCTCCATTCTCCCATTTGTGTCTTCTTGAGGAGTACCCAGCATTTCTTTTATTAATCTTCTTATATCTTGCTTCACCTGAGTTAGAATTTCAGATTTAAATTCATCGAGGAGGTCACGGAAGTATTTCTTTATTTCTGATGAAACTGTATCTGATATTGCATGTTTGCTGCCCTCAATCTCCTCTGTATTTATCTCTCCTGGGCTTATTTTCCCTGGGTCAGTGGTTGGAGGTTTTTTGTTGTTTCTCTGTCTTGTCATGTTTCTGATTTCTTTCAGACAGGTGAATGGTGGAGGTTTCTAGACCTTTACATATTGCTTACAGTCCTTTTACAGCATACTGGCTAGGGCAGTGCTGCCCTCTCCTGTTTGTTGTTTATCTGTGAGGTGCACACAGGGGCGATGTGGGCCAGCCCCTCCCCTCTCAACCAGTGAGTGAGTGTCTTCAGTAAGTTTGTGTGTGCCCTGCAGATGTCACAGGTTCAGGATCCAGCTGCTTTGATCACATGAAGGATGAATGTTCTGCAGTGAGTAGGAAAGCTAGCAGGTGAGCACACTTTGGAGACATTACTGCCTCACATTTCTCAGTGTCTGCAGGGGGGTCTGTTGTTCAGCCATGCTGCTTCCTTTGGCAGCTAAACATCTGGATGCTGTGCAAACAGCTGCTTGTTTCATGGCAGACAACCCTGCCCCTTTGTCCTAGTTCAAGCGACCAAATGCTGGATTATAGTCCCAGATATGCAACCTTGCCTGTGATTTTAAGATTTATTCTCTCAAGTGAGGAAACTCCAGGACTGGAATGTAGCCTGAACTGGTGAGAGTTCACATAACTGACCAAGAGTCAGAGTTGATGAGTCAGAAAAGCTCACTGCTTAGGCTTAGACTTTACTCAGCAGCTCAGACCCTGGGCGTTCCTATCAAGGCCCTAGGTTGGCAGTAATGACTTTGTGTAGGATTAATTATTAGCCTGTTGTTAAAGAGCTAGAAGCCCATCAGCAGCTTCCTGCGGAGGTGGATAAGACGCAGAGAAAACATGGCAAGCATTTTCCCAATGCCCTGACTCACTGCCATGGATCCTAGTGCCTGATGGTAGGGGGAGCTATGCTGCACTTAGGGTAAGGGCTGAGGCGCTCTTCCTTGAATGTCCCCAGAGTTGTACAGAAACCTGGGGCATCAAGAACTCCACAGAAAGGACTTTGGTGTAGGTGGAATTCTAGGTGATTTACGTGAGTAATTTTTGACAGTTGGAGGGATGGGGTGAGAGTAAGGGCTCCCTAATTTTATTAGATTTCCTGTGGAATCCATTAGGTCCCTCTCCTTCCCAGCTAAGTTCTATTGTTCTGTATACTTGTTGGGTCATGTGTTCAGTTCATGGCCTCATACTTCAATGTATGTGCTAATGGCTTGTATAAACATTTCTCTGGGTTAGCCCTCTTCTCTCTAGTCCAGACCCGTATACACTGTACTGTAGGGCATTTCTATTTTTATGTTCTATGTGGCCACAATGTCAATACTTGTCTCATCAGCTTAACAACTGCTCCTTTTCTCATGTTCTCCATCGAGATGAATGACATTACCATTTACCCAGATGGTGGAGCCATAACACTGTCAGTTATTAGAGAAAATCTCTCTTTCATTTTCCACATCTGGTGAGTCAATACACCTGATCTATGTGACCTCAGAAATATTTTTGACTCAGTCATACCATATCCTTCTCTCAATCCCAACTGCCATTACCCTCATTTAAGCAGAAATGGAAGCCATAGTCATAACGTTTATGTCTTCTTACCTCAACTGAGAAAAATATTTTGAATAGTTGTCTGCCTTCCTGAGGAAAGATGAATGAGAATTTCTTTCAAAACATAGGTGAAACTTTTGTTTATTTAAACACTGACTCTCAGCTTTTTGTGAGTCCTGGAGCCAAAGAGAAAGGGAAACTCTATTGACAAAAGGAGAGAAGATTCTGGAAATGCCAGTGTGTAAGGTCTTGAATGAACAGACATATGATTTAGAGTGAGGAGGGGCAAAAAGGCAACTGTCTCCAATTAATGTCACCTATAGAAAGTTTTAAATTTTCTTTTAGGAAATATTTTAAATTATCAAACACTTAAAACATGTAGAACAGTATAGGTAGCAGTTTATCCATCTTCACCATTAAAATCAAGTAGGTGTTAACATTTTGTCATACCTACTTCAATCTTCAAATCATTTTATTCTTTTTTAAAAGAAGTCTTCTCTCTCTTTTGTTAAAACATTTACAGAGTCAGCTAAGGTGGCATATTTCACTTTCTTTCCCTGAGCTAACTGCTGGGGAGGTCACTCCTGCTCCTGCCTCTCTCCTGAGCAGAAGCCCTGGTGACTTGTGTTGCAGACTGTCATCTCAAGGGTGCTTGTGGAGCTCTCAGCCTTGGAAGGTAGAGCTAAATTTCTCCCCCTGAGCAGAGTGCAGGTTTGTTTACTGTCTGCTTTTGTGAAGATAGTGTCTCAGGGGAAAAGTTTTTGTGCAGCCCTTTAAAGAAGCCTGGGATCTCTCAGTTCTGATATAAATACACTGTGCAAATAGCATCTATCTACCTGTTTTGAGGACCCTGGTGGGACTTGGAAAGGGAGCTGATGTGAACCTGAAATGCATCTTGCCTGTGTACTGTGAATAATGAGATTCATTGTCTCTGACCCAGGAGTCTTTTGCCAGCATTTGTGAAAATGTGGCAGGTTAACTTGTGAGCATGGAAGGAGGGCAAAGAATCCTAGGTCTTTCGTACTTCTTGATAGTAACTGTAATCCTGAAGTTGCCGCATATGATTCTCTTGTAAATATTTTAGTCCATATGATTCTATAATCAGTATTCATGACTGTGTCTTAAATTACTGGTAAATGGTGACTTTTTAATTTTTTCAATTTTGAAGACAACAAAACCAAACAAAATAAAACAGAATAGAGTCAATCAAAACAAAACACTGAATGTGGTATAGGACTTCAAAACAAGATAAAAGAAAATCAATAATGGCTACCATAATGTCTGTTATCATCAAAATAACTGCATTTAAATAAGGCATATAAAATCAAACAAAATAGAACAGAATCAAATCAATCAAAACAAAACAATGAAAGCAATACAGGGCTTCAAAACAAGGTAATAGGAAATCAGTAATAGCCACCATAATATATTTTGTTATCTTTGAAATATCTGCCCATGCCATCAAATATAATAAAATCAAACAAAACAAAACAAAACAGAATAAAACCAAACCAAACAGAACAATGAAAACAATACAGAGTTTCAAGAAATGATAAAAGATTAATTATAGTCACTGTCTTTCCCTTTTAAAAGTTTCCTCTTCTTTCACTTTCACAATATCTATTGTTCATTTTGGATTCCACTAACTCCTTTAGTTTTTTGTACTAGGGAGACAACATGATGTTCACTCATGTGACTCTCAACCACTTTATCCATAAACATGATCTCAAGTTGTATCCATTTACCTACAAGAGATTATCTTTCTTTATAGCTGAGTAGCTTTCCACGGTATAAAAATGCCATGTCTGTCTTATCTGTTCTGTAGTTGATGGGCAAGCTACCCCTATTTTTTTCTGGTTCCTTGTCACATAGAGCATTGTTTTCTCTCCTTTGATTTTCAATCTCTGAATTTTCTTTTGAGTTAAATGTGTTTCTTGTATAAAGCATATCCTGTCTCCTGATCCGCTCTGCCTGTGTTTCTTTTTATTGGTGAATTGAGGACATCTACATTAATGGTTGTGGTCAACATGCACTGGCTTGTCTCTGCCATGCTGTTTTCCTGTCATTGGCTCCCTACTTTTCCCCTCCATTCAACTGTCTGTCCCACTTGGTGATTCCTCTCTGTCACTGTTCCTGGAACTGTGGTCATTTTTATCTCTCTCTAGAATGTTCTTCAGTATTCTTTGTAGGGTTGGTTTGGTGTTCATTAATTCCTTCAGTTGTTCTTTGTCATGGAAGTGTCTTGTTTCTCCATTAATTTTGAAAGAAAGTTTTGCAGGGTACATCAATTTGGGTTGGAAGTTGTTTTCTTTCAGGACTTGCAATATTTCAGCCTCTTCTTGACTTGATGGTTTGTGTTGAGAAGTCTGCCGTGATTCTGATGGGTTTTCCTTTATAGATGATCTGTTTCTTTTCTCTAACAGCTTTTAATATTCTGTTTTTGTGTTAAATTTCTGGGATCTTGATTATTATATGTCTTGGTGTAGATTTATTTTGGTTATGGCTAGCTGGAGTTCTATGTGACTCACTTATCTTGAGTGTCACATCCTTTTCCCATGCTTGAGAAGTTTTCTGCTATTACTTCTGTAAATAGACTTTTAAGGTCATTTGTGTTGACCCTTGCTTTTTCAGTGGCACCTGTTATTCTTTTTTTTTTTTTTGTACTAGGGATAGAACTCATGACCTCATGCTTGCCAGGGCAGGTGCTTATGCCACTAAGCTAAATCCCTGACCCTGTTATTCTTAAGTTATGTTTCTTTGTGCAGTCTTGCAGCTATTGAATTGTTACTTCCCACTTCCTTGTTTTTAAGAGAGTTTTCCTTTTGGGATCACAAGCTGCAAACCTGTCTTCATGGTTTAAAAGCCTATCCTCAGATTCTTTCAAAGCAGTTTTTCCAGCTTTCATTGGAGTTTGTAATTTCCTGGATAACTCTTTGAATCTGTTTCAAAGTATTCTAAGTCTTTTTTATATTGTTCATTCAAGGTTTCTCTCATTTTCTTACCCTCCTCCATTTTGTTTTATCTATGCCTTCTTTAGAGGTGCTTTGCAATTCTTTTATTATGTTTTTCATTTCTACTTTTACCCAAAATAGTATTTCTGTTCTAATTTCTTTTATAACCTCATGAAGTTGTTTCTTTGCTTCAGTTGCCGTCATTTCAGAAACTTCACATGTGTGACTCCCAATCTCTTCCACGTTTACGTCTCCTGGACTTGCTCTGACCAGAGACTGTCATTTGCTTCTCCATCTTGACATATTCCTGGGTTCTTCCAGACAAGTGGGTAGTGGGGTCCTAGGCATTTCCTGCATTGGCTACAATTTCTCTGAAGCGAGACTGGTTCTCCTGGCTGGTGCCGGCTATGGGTATCTGATAGCCGTCATTGGGTGTGCTGGTGTAGGGCTGGCTGCTGCTTTTCCCAGCCTGTGTTGTCTCCCACATGGCTGCTGGAGTGTGCACGGGGGCAGGGCTTGCTGCTACCTCCAGACCTGAGTTGGTTACTGGTAAATGGTAACTTCTAAATGTCTTGGTTAAACTTAATTTTTTTTCAATTCATCAAATGTTTTCCATCTATACTCATGTCTATACACCTTGGGATAGTTAATTCATTTTAATTGTTCTAAAATTATTATTAGCTTTTTGTTTTATGAATGTGCTTAACATATTCATCATTCCCTTTCCTAAAACAGTTTGTTTCCATGTGTTTTCAGTTACAAATAGCTGCAATGACATCCTTATACTTGTCAGTGGTGACTGTGTAAGATTTTTTGCAGCACAGATATCTCAAAGCAGAATTTCAATATTGGAATGTATTCAGTCCAGATTTTGCAAGTGTTGATAAATTGTTTTCCAAATTGGTTGTGTAAATTTGTAGTCCCTGTAGTAATATGAGAAATTTCCAACCTTGCTGATACCTTGTATTGCTCAGCCAATAATATTTTAAAATCTGAATGGTATAAAGTTTTATCTGGTTGATTTAATTTTCATCTCAGATGAGGTTGAATATCTTTTCACAGCTGTGTGGCCTTTGGATTCTCTCTTATCATAAGCCTCTTCATTTCTTATGATCATAATTTTTATGAGCCGTGCATCTTTCTATACAGGTTGTGGATGATATTTCTTTGTTGGCAGAGGTGAATCCATTGCAAAACCAATGAAACAACTTCAGAGTCTCTTGGTTTTTATAGTTCTTCCAATGCCCTGGGAGAGATTCACAGCAACATGATTATATGATCACATATTTAAATTTTTTCTTTTGCAAAAGAGAGCTATTTTAACACTGTTTAGTGGAGATTAATTTTCTTTTTGCTCATGCTTTCCTCTTGATGTTGGGTATTAGAACTTTTGGAACTTGATTTAGGTGGGAACTAAGTTGGAAATGCATCTAGTTTGGATTTAATGGAATGTGTCCACGCTGCTAATAGCTCTTCCTCTGTAGCAATGTCTTTGGGGTACTCCTATTTCTCATGATGTGGTCCTGTGAGATCAGAAGAGTCTAAACAAAGAAAGTGGAATTGTATAGGCCCAAAGGCTGCAGTGAGGAATTTTACTGACATAGTCACCCAGTGTGTAAATCTGAGAACTGGAAAATCATTGACACCGTGTCAAAATGGAAGTTACCTCCTGCCAGGAACAACCGAACAGCAAATATGGCCATATATGCACCATACTTTATTTCTCTTTTGATGGAAATGTATTATATTTTCTGTTTGCAACCCATAAACCTGTAGCAGTACCATAAACAATAAATGCATGTGAAATGACTCAGATGTAAAAGGAAATTGATATAATTGTTGTAAGTTTGACAATTCTTAAATTTACATGGTAACTAGTTGTGAAGAAGGAAGAAATGTTCTAAAATATAAATATCAACTTCCAACACCAAATTTGATCAGTCATGTACCTAATAGAAATATTATCTCATTTCTGGCAGTGTAGAATCAAGGCCTCTTCTGCAAACAACAAATCTGTAACTAAATTCTGGCCAGAAGGATATGTGTTGGTTTCTTTGGACTTCGGTCATAAAGTTCCACAAATTAGAAAGCTGTGCTAGCACTGTTTAATATCTGAAATCAAGATATTGACAGGATCAAGCTTTTTTGAAGGCTCTAGGAGAAGATTCTTTCATCATACTCTAGTATGCGTTTATTCTAATTACATCTGCAAAGCATTGGGAGGGGGAACATTACTCACATGATCTAATTCAATACAGCATACAAGTGAACTGAGCATTGCATGATCGAGTAGAGTCAGAGGCTGGGCCTGAACCACTGGAAGGTTTTTGCCTCCTATTTGTGGTGGTTGACACTGAATGTTGACTACTCTCCCCATTGGCTGAAGTGACGACTGGGTTCTAAGAGAGACCATGTAGAGGAGAGCCAGGAAAAAGCTGCCATGCCTTTTGTCTCCTAGCCTAAAATACAGTGTCACGTCTGTTATGGCCACAGCTCACTCATATTCAACGGTGTGTGTGTGTGTGTGTGTGTGTGCGCGCGCATTCTGCCTTCAATTGTAGGTGTGTCAAAGTCTTTCATTAACAATATAGATTTTTTGAACATTCTGTTTTGTAAAATGATTGCCTCAGTGTTATTTTTTAAAGGATCTGCTGGAGTCCAGCTGCGGCAGGGCTAGGGTTTCCCAAAGGTGGACAGGGAGTCGGCAATTGAGAGATAGAAGACACTGCACACCAGTCTGTGAGTGAATCTGAATCTGCTTTATTTTTAGAAGCTGGAATATATATATGCTAACCTTGGCAGCAACCCCCAGCCCCAAGCAGGAAGCGCCCCAGGCTTAGGGCCAGGCAGGGATAATCCTAAACAATAGGTTTTAACCTCAACCCCAAGCAGGAAGGCCCCAGGCTCAGTAGGTGTTAATTAACTCTTTTCACCTTTGTAACATCTCAATCTTGTTACTTAGTTAGCTTGGGAAATGTAAGCCTA